>RJWJ010030594.1:0-13540 GCA_004363605.1 Indri indri | reverse complement strand
CATAAAAAGCAATTCTAATTTGAGGACACTTCATATTTGCCTCTTTTGCCAGCACCAAATCTGCCTCATCTGAATCTCTCCATTTCATGAGAAACATTAACTCTCCACTGGTGTCTCTGGCACCAAGTAGTCTTTTAGGATTGAGACCTCGGGCAAAGCCTCTTGGTTTGTCAGCAGCATCTCTTTCCTTCTTTGATTTGTATCATCAGACTCACTGTCAGATAAAGATTTTCTTTTTGTGCCATCTTTTTCTTTGCCAGCTTTTTGAGAATTAAGAAATGCTTCAGTTAACCTGGACAATCTAAATTTTCTTCAGTTCCCAAGTATTGTCAGCATCTATAAATCCCTTCCACTTCAGGAAATACTCCACTTTCCCATTTACTACATGTTGTTTCAGTACTTTTTCCACCACAAATTCTTTAGGCTCTGCCTCTTCAACCATTTTATTCTTTCCATTCTGTTTCTTTCCCATTTTTTGCAATGTAGTCTTATTGGAGACCACTTTTTATTGCAGACTTGAAGAGCTACTATTCACCACCTCCGAGCTGCTCTGGGTCATGGGTCTATGGTGTCTACACATGGCTATATTTTAAAACTTAATTTTCTAACAGCTAAAGTATAGAAACTCAGTTGATTAATATATATTGAACTTATATCCAGATATTTTGCTAAAAACTCTTTTTAATTCTATGTAATATCATTTCTGTGAATCTTTAGTTTTGTTTCCTCATTTCCAATCTTATCTTTTTTTTTATCTTACAATGGTCACTCAGGCCTCTACTACCATGCTGAAAAAAAGAGGTGATACATCTAAGTTTTTAGTGGATATCTTTTACCAAATAAGGAAGTTATTTCTGTATCAATTTTGCTGAAGTTTTTTCTTATAAAAGAGCGTTAAATTGTACACAATAATAATGTAATGAATTACATTTTGATATTAGTTGATATTAGTATATCCTTGAATTCCTGGAAAAAACCAACTCACTAACGATGATTTCTTTTTCTTTTACATATTACAGACTCTGTCACAGTGTTCCCATTCTCAGCAAATGGCACCACCATGAATGCTATTATTGTATTCATTAATGCAGGAACCATCCTTGACCCATATTCAAAATACTACCAAATTCTGTCCATTTTACCTCCTAAATATCTCTTGAATCTGTCTACTTCTCTCAATCTCTACTTTCACCTCCTTAACCCAAACTACCACAATATCTTGTATAAACTACTGTAAGAATCTCCTAACTAGTTCTTGGCATTTACTTTTTTAAAAAACAGCCTTATTGAGATATAATTCACAAACAATACAATTCCCCATTTAAAGTGTACTATTCAATGGCTATTAGTATGCTCACAGAGTTGTGCAGCTATCGCCACAATCAATTTTAGAACATTTCATTATAAGCATTTGCTCTCTCTCCAATTCATTCACATTGCAGTCAAAGATCTTTCCAAAATGCAAATGTCATTTAATCACAGCAAGCAGTGATTAAATGTTTCTTAAATTATTTTTATGTGATAAACAGCCCAATTTCTTGAGGTCAAGGTTTATTTCCCTACTCAAAACCATTTCAGCATATTAAAACGATAGAAGACACATACCTAGAAAGTTGTGGGCGGTTGGTACCAGCATTGAAGAGAGTAGGAGAAGCATGAGTAAACCACCTCTCAGAAAGAAGGTTATATGTTTCAATTGCAGCATCAATGTCTTCTTCATGAATCCCTACGGATACCCTCATCAACATATGCTGTGGTCTTTCAGCCACTATAAATAAAGGAGGAATTTTCATGTGATGGAACATATCAGAAAAACTAGCCTGAGACACATATTTGAATCAAAAAAAGGAACACCAAAAGAAAATTAGAAAAACTTCATATCAATAAGCAAGACAATTATTCACAAACTAAGCCTAAAGTTCAAAATGTTATTTAGAGTCTAAATAGAAATATTCAGGCAGCCAGGCACAGTGGCACGCACCTGTATGCCCAGCTACTTGTGAAGCTGAGGCGGGAGGATCACTTGAGCCCAGGAGTTTGAGACCAACCTGGGCAATATAGTGAAACCCCATCTCAAAAACTTCAAGAGGAAGAGGAAGAGGAAGAGGAAGAAGAAGAGGGAGAGGAGAGGAGAGGAGAGAAGAGAAGAGAGGAGAGAATAAAGCAGAGAGAAGGAAAGAAAGAAACAAATATTAAAGCTAATACCTCAAAACTTTATATTCAATATAATGAAGAGAAAGTATAACACACAAACATGTTCATTTCTTACCTTTTCCATTGATCTTCAATAAATAGGACCGCTCTAGTGTCTAGAAAAAGAAAAAAAAAAATTTTCAGAGCACAGTTTTTAAAGATACAATATCATTCACAATAAGGCAATCTGTTTAAATCTTTTCAGTTTTTATAAAATTTTAAATGAAAAGAACAGCATATTACTCTTCCTAGCTTCAGTTTGGAACATTATCATTGGCTGTTTGGGTTTGGCAAAGATGGCATGAAAATTTCTGAAAAAAGTCAGCTCTATACATATTAATAGTATAAGTTGTGGTATTAATTATCATCATTCCCACAATGGCTAATACTCCTAAAGTGCTTTATCAGGCCAGGCACGGATCTCAGCAATACATACACTCATTTAATCCTGAATAGAATTTGTTGTTGAAAATTTATATTACCCCCATTCTAGATGAGGAACTAAAGCACAAAGAGATTAAATAACTTGCTAATAAGAAATAGAGCAGAGATTTGAACCCAGGTGGTCGGACACCAACATATACGTTCTCAGTCACTACATCATACTATCAAACACAAAAATTCTTAGAAAAGTACATGGCACACAGCAAGCATTGAATAAATATTGCATAAACGTTGGAATAAATATGGAATAATTCTGGCAATTTACCTGTATAATTCCTCAATCCAGAAGCAACAATTTGGAAAATTCAAAATTGCAAATGGATGAACTATCTTTGCCTTAATTTAAACCACCACCACCACCTTAACTCCATTAATTCCCAAGTCCATCCCAACTCCAAACAATTTACTGCCTTTATATCACCAAAACATAAACAAAATTCTGTATTTCCTGATTTAAGTAGGAATTCCCACTCATATGAAACCCATTATTTACCTTAAAGCCAAAGTAATTATAAGAGAAATCTCGGTCATAGATAATAGCAGAATTCAGGCGCTGATGGGAGTGAAAAAGAACCCATAATTAAAATAATTAGACTTATTTTCACAAAATCTGGTATCTTTCAGCCCTGACTCCAGAATTAAAATCGACATAGGATACAAAAGAGATAACACTAAGTATTAATTACTATAGAAATCCATATAACATTGAAAAAAAATCAGTATATAAACTAAGTATCCTAATTAGGTTTTAAAATTGCATATTTAAAGACTAGAAGACAATACATAAATAAAGTTGTGTGATTAAATATGATTTTCCAAGCTTTTCCTATTATGTTTACAGTGTATCTTTTAAGAGTAAAAGAACATGAGCATGAATGGGACTACATTATCATCGTTGAACATGTTTTCAGGCTGTTAATCCAAAAGTACTAGTACCACATATTTACTAATACATATCTTTATTTTAAAAATTAGCCTACTTTAAACTGCACGTACAATATATATGATAAATAATGACAGAAAGTAGGATTGCATTAATTCTAAAACTCTTCAAAAATCTATGGTTCTTTAACAGGTTTTAAACAAACTACTATTGTAACAGATGATTTCTTTTTTTTTTAAGAGACAGGGTCTCACTGTCGCCCAGGCTGGAGTACTGTGGCCTGATCATAGCTCACTGCAGCCTCAAATTCCTAGACTCAAAAGATGCTCCTGACTCAGCCTCCTGAGTAGCTGGGACTACAGGTACGTACCACCACGCATAGCCAATTTTATTTTTCGTAGAGATGGAGTCTCACTATGTTGCCCAGGCTGGTCCTGAACTCTTTGCCTCAAGTTATTCTCCTGCCTTGGCCTCCCAAAGCACTGGGATTACAGGTGTGAGCCACTGCACCCAGCTACCACAGTAAGATTTTATAGCACAATTGGTCATTGTTAACAGAGTTTTTGTAGACTATAAAGCCATTTAGAGGAAAACAAAAGCAATTAGATACAAATAATCATTTGGGATAGGGAAAAAAATGGAGCCAGTTTTTCAAAATTCTAAGTGTTTCCACATAATGATTCATGTCCAAGACTAGAAAAATCTGTATGAAAACCTGCTTTTCCTTTCTCTTAAATTTTTCAGGGCATTTTTGTTGCCAAAAGTAGCATGGTAGGTATAGACCTACCATGAATAATGGAGAACTGAAACACTTGACTATCAATATTTATTTTTAGACACAGGCTTTGCTTTTGTTTTATTTTTGTCTTTAACTTGTATTTAAGATTATACAAATGAATAACACACAAACAACTCAGTTTTCTCTCAATCTCTTTATTTTTTTCTTAGTCTCTTTAATATCAGATACATATTTAGAGAGTCAGTCAACTAAGCATTCTATTACCTAAATTTAAAACTGGTTTCTAACCTGTCCAGATATCTATGGTAAATAAATCCTACATGTAAAAGGGCTAGCTGGACCTATACATCTTTCCCCCCATCCCGTGGGATCTAGTAAAGAAAGGAGTTAAAACACAGTTGGATAATTTTTAAGATACTAAACAAGATCTTTCAAAATTTTACCTGAGTAACCTTTTTTGGGAGTCGGTTTGGCAATGTCTAGCAAAATCTTGAATTCACATATACCTTGGCTCAGCAATTCTACTTAACAGATTTATCTTACAGATATATTCAACTATAGGCAAAACACCTACCATACAAGAATATTCAGTTCAGTGAAAGATGGAAAAAAATATTCATCACTAGAGGAATACTGACATATACATACCAATGACAATATGTCTATAAAGCAGAATGTTATGCAACTGTTAGAAAGAATATGGTAAATTCATAAATGCTTATACAGAACAATCTCTAAGATATCCTTTTAAGTAAAAAAATTATCAGTGAAAACAGTATGCACAGTATGTTACCAATGAAAAGAAAAATATATATGTGCACACACACATGTGTACACATGTATGTACAAAATAGCTCTGAAAAATACATTTAAAAATGAAAACGCCAGGAGCAGTGGTTCACAACTGTAATCCCAACACTTTGGGAAGCCAAGGTGGGTGGATCACTTGAGGTCAGGAGTTCAAGACTAGCCTCAGCAAGAGCAAGACCCTGGCCCTATAAAAAACAGAAAAATTCACCAGGTGTGGTGGCATGCACCTGCAGTCCCAGTTACTCGGGAGGCTGAGGCAAGAGGATCACTTGAGCCAGGAGTTGAAGGCTGCAGTGAGCTATGACCACACCACTGCACTCAAGCCTGGGCGACAAAGTGAGACCCCATCTCTAAAACTAAACTAAACTAAAATAATGATAAAACAAAGTTGTTTCTAGAGAGTAAAGTCAAGATTCAGAGCAGGAAAGAAAATTAATCTTTACCTATCTCTTTTATAGTCTTTAAATTTTCTAAAATGTATGTTATTTAAAAAAACAAAACCAATAAAAAATTTCTAGAAATTTTATAACTAGAAAAATGTTACACATACATCTTTATTGGCCAAAACAATATCCAGTGTTGACTTGGCCACCATGGGAGAGTGTCTGCCATTATGTGGATTTATGTAGTTATAGAGGTCTTCCATCACATCTAAAAAACACAACAGAAAATAAAAATGTCAAGACCACTTAACAACTAATTCAATCATCAGATAATAGTTTAAAATGGGGGTTCTCAACCTTTTTTTCATCCCAACACACCTCAGTGCCGAGCATAGAAAGTGTTGAATAAACACGTACATGTTGAATAAATATATAATAATGCCTCATTTAAGGAAGCAATCCTCCAGAGTTAAAATTAGTGTAAGCTCTTGTAGTCTTTTTTTTTTTTTTGAGACAGAGTCTTACTCTGTTGCCCTGGCTAGGTGAGTGCGGTGGCGTCATCCTAGCTCACAGCAACCTCAAACTCCTGGGCTCAAGCGATCCTTCTGCCCCAGCCTCCCGAGTAGCTGGGACTACAGGCATGCGCCACCATGTCCGGCTAATTTTTTCTATATATATTTTTAGTTGTCCAGATAATTTCTTTCTATTTTTTTAGTAGAGACGGGGTCTCGCTCTTGCTCAGGCTGGTCTCAAACTCCTGAGCTCAAACAATCCGCCTGCCTCGGCCTCCCAGAGTGCTAGGATTACAGGGGTGAGCCACCACGCCCGGTCAGCTCTTGTAGTTTAAAAAGGGATTCTGAAACCTGCCTCCATTGAGTATTGGTTGAAAATAAGGAAATGCAGAAATTATAATCTCTTCTCACCAATATTTTATTCTAACAAAACAGAAACACACTTAAAACTCAGAATCTAGGCCGAGCGCGGTGGCTCACACCTGTAATCCTAGCACTCTGGGAGGCCAAGGCGGGCGGATCGTTCTGAGCTCAGGAGTTCGAGACCAGCCTGAGCAAGAGCGAGAACCCGTCTCTACTAAAAAAATAGAAAGAAAATTAATTGGACAGCTAAAAATATATATAGAAAAAATTAGCTGAGCATGGTGGTGCATGCCTGTAGTCCCAGCTACTCGGGAGGCTGAGGCAGAAGGATCACTTGAGCCCAGGAGTTTGAGGTTGCTGTGAGCTAGGCTGACACCACAGCACTCGCCCCAGGCAAGAGAGAGAGACTCTGTCTCAAAAAAAAAAAAAAAAAAAAAAAAACCTCAGAATCTATCATCCCAAGCAGTTCACTTCTATCAACAACCATTTAGTAAGCACTCTCACTCTACTCTTCTTCAAGATATCATAGCAGTATTTGGCCCTCTGTATTTACGTATAAAACTTACACAAATACAAATGCTGGTATTTTCATTGGGATTGAGTTGAATCTATCAATCAATTTTGGGAGAACTAATATCTTCACAATAAATCTACTGAAGAGGAAGGACATAATGTTTGAGGCCTTACATAACAGATGTGAAATTGAGAGCCAAAAGATTCCTAATCTCAGTCTACCACTGGCTTCTTATATACCGAACAAATTATTTAACCTTCCTTTGCCCACATTCCGTGAGCTGTGGAATGGGCGTGACAGAATGAGGTGTTCGCTAATGGTGACAAAAAAGCAACCCATAAAATTTTGTTTAACCCAGAACTTGTCAATAAATATTATTCATTTTTCCAATCATATCACCACCAACTGCCTAAAGACAGGCTTTAAGGCCGGGCGCGGTGGCTCATGCCTGTAATCCTAG
This sequence comes from Indri indri, assembly GCA_004363605.1. Taxonomy (NCBI): domain Eukaryota; kingdom Metazoa; phylum Chordata; class Mammalia; order Primates; family Indriidae; genus Indri; species Indri indri. The sequence continues at coordinate 6,239 of RJWJ010030594.1, read as the reverse complement.
CACTCTGGGAGACCGAGGCAGGTGGATTGTTTGAGCTCAGGAGTTCAAGACCAGCCTGAGCAAGAGTGAGACCCCGTCTCTACTAAAATGGAAAGAAATCAATCGAACAACTAAAAATATATATAGAAAAAATTAGCCAGGCATGGTGGCGCATGCCTGTAGTCCCAGCTACTCAGGAGGCTGAGGCAGAAGGATTGCTTGAGCCCAGGAGTTTGAGGTTGCTGTGAGCTAGGCCGATGCCACGGCACTCTAACCCAGGCAACAGAGTGAGACTCTGTCTCAAAAATAATAAATAAGTAAAAAATAAAGACAGGCTTTAAAAAAAAAAAAAAAGAGGGAACAAAAGACATGATGAACAAAGATCCATTGACCCTTTCATACATCAGGTCAGCAGCCAGCAGCATGGAGAAATAGGAAGTTCTGGTCCCCTCTTTGCCATTAATTTACACATTTTGCTTTTTTAAACAAGATGCAACTTTTCTTCTGACATTCAAGGTTTCTTTCTAGCACTTTTATTAATTTTCTGAGAACATTAAATTCTTTTTCACCACATACTTACCACTGAACACTTTCTTTGTTTCTTTGTGCAAGTTAGAGACGGCAATTCTTGCTGCCAAGATGGCATAGTCAGGGTGCTTAGTAGTCAAGGTTGCAGCTGTTTCAGCAGCCAAAGTATCTAGTTCTACTGTGGTGACCCCACTATATAAGCCTTGGATTACTTTCATGGTGATCTGAGCCTACAAAAACAAAACCAAGAATTACTTGAGCTTTCCCAAGAAACAATGCCTTCTTTAAAAGAGCAATTAAGAAAAAATCAAATTTACATCATAATAAAACACACAACTTCCTTTTCTGAAAAATTATTTTTTAGAATGGTAGGCTGTGGGAAACTTAGTAATGAGAAGTACTAATTCATAAACTATTAGAACTGTCAGAAAATGCATATAACATATACAATGAAGAGATGTCCCTTTATATAAAAAAAAAGTCTAAGCACAGCCTTTAAAAAGATTAACAGTCTCAAAGGGAAATAACTGAAAACAGACCAATGATTCTATAAGTATTTCCCCATCTTTCATTCAAATTCTCATCCCCTGAGCCCAGGAGTTTGAGGCTGCAGTGAGCTATGATCGTACCACTGCACTCCAGCCTAGGCGACAAAGTGAGATTCTGACTCTTCAAAAAAAAAAAATTCCTCCTATCTGATCAGAGCTCTGGGTCCAAACTTACTCTTTTTTCACCAATTCCACCTAAGGATAAGTACAGGAAAGCAAATGAATCAAACTTTAATCATTCAAATTAAAGGTGACGAAGGTGTGAATTAGAGTTGAGGCTAAGTCATCTAAAAATTTAATGACTACTCTTTCTTTAGCACTTCGCAAGTTACAAAGTGTTTCAACTTTCATAATATCTGACATTTCGCAATTACCTTGTGAGATAATTATTACTATCACTACTTTACATGAGGAACGTGAGGCTCAGGTTACTGGGACTTGCCCAAGATTATATCACTAGCTTAGCCTTCTGACCCCAAATCCCATTAAAACTCACTGCATTTCACTGTTTTCAAGACCATATTATAAGAGGTTCCACTTTTTAAAGCACATAATGCACGAGTTATTACCAAACATTTTTTTAACAGCAGAAAGTGGCTAACCATACATTTTTAAGAAAAACAAATTCTAAGTTGTATGTATAGTGTGTATGTTTACTGAATCTTTAAAAACAGCTTAATCCAACAATGAATGCATTTCCCAGCTGAACGAAGCATACCCCCCTCAAAAATGACATATATGTGTGTATGTATAATTATCGTAATAGTTTGCAATCTATTCTAATAACAATACAGCTAAGCCCAAGTTGCTCACTTTCTCCCCCGATCCAGCAGATAAGGTAAGGATGAGTAGTGAAGTCTAAATAGTTTCTGGTGCTACATGGCAAGTAATCAGAACTCAGACTAAAATAACACCTGTGTGCTGTGCCAGGTCTAATAGCATACAGACTTTTCAACAGAATCTACCTTAAGAAGCTTAAGAATGCTACAACATCCCTCACTCTGAAATGCAGTATTGCATGAGACAATAGAATATGTAGGAGTTAAGAGACCTAGGTTCTTCTCCCTATACTCCCACTAACTTAAGTCACTCCTCTTCTCTCTTTGGACCTTCCTTATCTATAAAACTAAAAAGATGAAATAGGATGAGCTCTCAGGTACATTCCGACTATAACAGTCTACTATTCTAATTATTATCTAAGTCCTAAATGTAAAAGAGAATTAATAATAAGCATATTTTAAAGATGTATAAAATAATTTTCTCTTTATCAAACTTACTTTGGTCAATTAAACATTTACCAAGTATCTAACGAAAAATGTGTCAAGCACTGAGGATATCACAAGATACAGCCCATCCTTAATTCTAGGGGAGGACACAGACCTATAATTAATTTCCACACTATGTGGTTAAAGCTATAAGGTGAACACAGGTGCTATAGTAGTACAGATAAAATACCTAAATAACTCTGCAGCAATACATACAGGTGCATTTCAAAAAAGAGTTCTTAGAGGTTCTCATTTTAGGAAGATCACTTTAGAAGACATGCAGAAGATAGATTTGACATGGGCAAGATTAGAGGAAGGCCAGGACACTTCAGAGACCATGAAATGCAGTCCAGATACAGAATGATGAGGGTCTAGAGCACGGGTGGGGAACCTGTGGCCTTCTAGGTCCATAAGTGCAGCCTTTTGACTGAACCTAAATTTTACAGAACAAATCCTTTTATTTTTACTAATACATTTTTGTTTGTCTTTTATATTTGATTTTTAAAATGAATGTATTTAAAATACCAAAGAATAAATTTCAACGAAATAATCCTTCCAGATTGACCAGCACAATTAGAACAATAATAAACCATAAGGGCTAAACTGACAGCTGGTACGCTCATGATTTAGTTCTAACTTCCCCCGCCTTACTGGCACCAGACGCTGGTTAGTCAGAGTTTGTGGGGGTCAAGTACACCAGTCTGCTATCAGCTTTTGACAATGGTGCACTGTGTTTCTATTTGAAGTGGAATTTGTGAATAGTTGCACATCTCAACAATATTTTTTAATTCTGTCTGCTTAACAGCCTATCATGTCAAAGAAGACCAAGAGAACAGTGAAGGAAGACAACAGATTTTTTAATGAGGATTGGGAATTGCAATATTATCTTGTTCCTGCTAAAGATAAGATGATTTGCTTGCTTTGTGATACTGCAATATTAACATTAAAGAAATTCAATGCTCAGCAGCATAACACTCATAAGGACCACAAATATTTTAAATTAGAGGGAGAGTCATGAAATACTGTATTGCAGAAATTAAAAGATAAAAAGCAAAGACAATTCTTTCAAGCAGTAGACCTGGAAATAATGCCACTGAAGCAACTTGTAAAGTGACTTATATACTCAGGAAAAAAGAAAAGCCATTCAATATTGTAGAAAATGTGAGAGAATGCATTGTCAAAGTTACAGGATGCTTAGACTCCAATAATGTTTCAAAGTACAAACAAGTCCCTCTTTCAAGGAGAACCGTGACTGATCAGCAGTGTGAGTTAGCCTTGAACTTAACAGAACAACCTCATGCAATACTGCAAAAAGAAAATATATATTATTCAATCACTTTGGATAAATCAACTGATACTACTGCCTCGGCTCAGGTTTTATACTTCATTCAGGTCATAACAAAAGATTGTCTCTGCTATGAAGAGTTACTGGCTTTGGGCATGCTTGTGAACAGAACATGGGGAATAGATATCTTCAACAGTTTTCAAATAAATGTCATTAAGTTAGATTTTGGTAAATTTGGTAAATTTAGTGAATGTATATACAGACAGTGCACCTTCCATGACAGGAAAAAATGAAGGGTTTTTTGCACAGAAAAAAAAAAATTGACAGCTCCAATGTTCTTATTTCTTTTCACTGTATCTTGCATCAGCAAAATCTGTTCTAAAGCTACTATTTTAAGTGACACTTTGCAACAAGTTATAGGTATTGTTAACTACATTCCTTGCATATGGTCAGTTTCATAACATGCTAAAGGTGAACTATGAGGTATTTAATGTGGATTTGCCTGTATCACTCTAAATTGCATTGGCTATCACGAGGACAGGTGTTAGCTAAAACTTTATGAAAACAGACGGTTAAATTTTATGAAGAATAGAATCAGCAATGTGAATTACTGGATGAGCAGGATGATATATGAGAATCATTTGAAGAATACACAGCTGTTATAGACCTATTAATTGGAGAATACAATGAAAGAGTCACTGACTTTGAGAATTATGACATCACACTCAAATTAGCATTTCAGTCTCACCTAGTTGATATCACTAAGGCACCTAACAAACTACAAACGGAATTAATTGAGTTCTCAGTATATGACATTTTAAAATCATTGTTTGATGCTAAGATCCAATTGAAATATGGAAAAATACAGTAGAATACCCACACCTTCAGCAACAGGCCCGAAAAATGCTTTCTTGCTTTTCAACTGCTGATTGCTGTGAATTTACATTCTCCTAACCCAAATCAAGACGCCCTTAATGACTGAAACTGTGGAACTCCATGCTGCAACCAAATATTCAAATGCTTTCCAACAAAAAGCAGACACAAAAAAAGTCATTAAAAGATTAGCTGACTTTAAAATTAACAGTTTTCATTTTTTTAAATTATTAAGTAATAGTAATTGGATTTCTACAAAATTATGTACATGTTAAAGTATATCTAATTGAAGTTTCTTGAATGCAGCCTTATTTGATTACAGCTAAATTAATGTGGCCTTCCAACATGAAAAGTTTCCCCACCCCTGGTCTAGAGTAAAGGAGTTACAAAAGAATAAGGAGAAAAGTAGAGCAATTTGCTTCTGAATAGTTTGTTCTCCTTAATTTAAATACTGTCCCCATGAAATCTACTTTATAGTACTTAAATGTATTATTTTAAAAAAGAAAATTTCAAACCAGTCCCTACCTAAATGAGCACAATTCCAAAACAAGTTTTACTATATAGGCTTTTCCACTTATGAATAAATAATTTACTCAAGTAAATCTCTGATATTAAGTATTCATATCAAGTTTTCCACTTTGCTCACATTCTTTCTTTCTTTCTTTTTTTTTAAGCAGCAGTGTCTTGCTCTGTCACCCAGACAGTAGTACAGCGACACAACCATAGCTTATTGTAACCTTGAACTCCTGGCCTCAAGCAATCCTCCCACCTCACCCTCCCAAAGCTCTGGGATTACAGGCATGAGCCAGCACACCCAGTCTTGCTCACGCTCATAGTTCTCTGAAAAGTGAGAACTCACAAGCCAGAATAAAATTAAGAAAAAAATTTTAAGTAACGAATTCACATTTTATAATATATCCAAGGGTACAGCCAGGATACCAAACCAAAGCATATCAGGTGAGTGAAGGGCCAGAGATAAGAAACAATTAGAAAGAAATGTATGAAGCAAGGAACCCAAGATATAAACCATGTTTACTTACAGGATCAACAAAGTCCATATTGAGTCCATAACAAAGCTTTTGGATTCGAGATGTAATTTTGTCGAACATGACTCGCTCTTGACGGCCATCTGAAGAATCAAACCATATTGTTAGGGACATATGAGTCATGTTAACAAATATTAAGATGGCAATGTCAAAGAATCAAATGTAATCAACATGTGAAGTTTTTAACTTGACCAACATGAAATGCTATTTCACAGGTAAAAGATTCAGACCCCCAATAGATTCATGAAGAGATTATTTTTGTATTCTCTGATGTCATCTTCAAAAATATGGATTCTTTACTGAAAGTCTTCCCTTATATTATAATCAGATGGATTCCTGCAATAACTTCCCAAATGATGTTTTCCCCATCTCATATGGCAGCCAAAATTATCCTTTAATACTTAAGTCAAAATCATATCATTACCTCCCTCAATATCAAAGTCAAAATCACTAAAATAGTCCACAGAATCCTAGTCAACCTGCCCTGTGCACTCACCTCCCCAACTTCACCTCCTTCTTTTTTTTTTTTTTTTTTTTGAGACAGAGTCTCACTCTCTTGCCTGGGGCGAGTGCTGTGGCGTCAGCCTAGCTCACAGCAACCTCAAACTCCTGGGCTCGAGCAATCCTACTGTCTCAGCCTCCCGAGTAGCTGGGACTACAGGCATGCGCCACCATGCCCGGCTAATTTTTTCTATATATATTTTTAGCTGTCCAA
>RJWJ010030593.1:0-19773 GCA_004363605.1 Indri indri | reverse complement strand
CAAAGGTGAAGGACCATCTTAAAAACTAGAATAAAATGTTTATAATTTTATAACTAGAATAAAATGTTTTAAAAAGCAATATACTAAGAATAAATACATAAAACAAGATGTTAATTAATAAGAACTTATTCTTAAATTTAAATACTACATTTTTTATCACTATTTCCTCTTTCTCTTTATTTCAAGAGCCAGAATGAAGACTCAATTAACAGGTTTGCCCATGCCAGGCAAGTTTACCATAAGAATGAAAATCTACTGAATTCCTTCTTTAACAACCCTTTTCCCATTGGAAGGTCCTCAGCAAAACTCTTATCTTAGGTTGTTAATGTCTATGTCATTAAAATTTAGCACCCTACTCATCTGGACAGCATTGTAAAAATATTGCCAAGTTTGGGGCAATTATGTATTATTATTTAACCACAAAGGTCCTATGAAATTGCTTTCCAAACATGATTTTACTGTTCAGCGGTAAAATAGAATTAGATTGGATAAATGCAAAGTTGAAGGTTGGCTATAAAATGTGGTCCGAAAAAAAAAAATCTAATGAATCTTAAATGTCTAATTAATAGGCTTGAACTAAGATTAACACAACAGTAGGAACTATGGGTTCCTTGGACTTGCTGACAAAGTAGAATGGTGTAATAGAAAGAACATAGGTTTGAAGTAATACTGACCCAGGATTGAATCCAAGCTTTGCCACTCAGCAGCTGTATGACTCCATGAAACTTATTTGACCTTTTGAAATTCCATCTCCTCATCTGTAAAATAGGGATAATAATCCCTACTTTATTTATGGTTTTGAATAGTTGGCACATAGAAGTGCATAATAAATAGCTATCATCATTATTGTTAACCATACCTCAAAGGCATAATATTAATTTTTGTATATTTAAAATAAAAATATTAACATAAGAAAGAAATTTAGTACTGAGGATTCTGGGAAGTGTCGGAGTAGGAAGCACCAGGAATCTGTCTTCCTACCCAGACAATAATCGCACTGTCAGAATATGTCTGATGTAACTATTTTGGAACTCTGGAGTCTATCGAAGGCTTGAAACTTCCAGGGGAAGGCATGCCAGTGAATTGCAGTTAAATTTGAGCAATTTTTAGTTCTTAGCAGAGTAGTAACTACCCATCCCCTACTCCTAGCCCCATTACAAGCAGCTGTGCATCTGCTCCTGGAGTAATTTGCACACAGCTTGCAGGAACCAGGGTGAACAAAAAGCACCTTGCCATCCAGGTATTGGGAATCTGTGCTCTTATCACTGATTGCTGTTTCTGATCACAGAGGTGGAAAGAGGTGTGTGGTCATTTTTCTTGCATCTTTCCAGTTGAAGTGAGTTGTAAATTCCCTCCCCCCAGTTGAATTGAGTTCCAGAAGATTTAAAGAGTCAGCACCCTTTATTTCTCCCTCCCTTGATTTTTCTATTTTTCCCCTTTTGGGATCCAGACATTAAAGACTAGGACACTTAAAAACAACTCCATAAATAGGGAAATTAGAAAGTGACTGTGCATGACCAAGGAAAAGTGAAAGCTTGGAAAAAAACCAGAGAAAACTGTAATCTTGTACTTCTCATTGATCTTTGGCACAGACACAGTCTACAATAATCAAAAAACCAAAAATGATAAATAAAATTTTTTAAAAAAACCCAGCAAACACTGGGGAAGAGGAAGAATCATATCTCCAGAGTTATTAAATTATTAAATTCAAATGTCCACTTGTTAACAAAAACATCATAAGGTATACAAAGAAACAGGAACAGATGGCACGTTCAAAAGAAAAAAATAAGTAAACAGAAACTGTTCCTAGAAAATACATTGATGGCAGCTCTACTAGACAAAGACTTGTAAATGATTTCCCTAAAGATACTCAGAGTTGAAGAAAAGAAAAATCAAGAAAACAGTATATGAATAAAATGGAAATATCAACAAAGGGATAGAAAACCAAAAAGAAACCTTACCAAAAATATTTTAGAGGTTAAAAGTACAACACCTGAAAAAACTTCACTAGAAGGATTCAAAAGCAGATTTGAGCAAATAGAAGAATAATCAGTAAACTTGAAGATTGTGCAATGGGAATTACTGAATCTGAGGGACAGAAAGAAAAAAGACTGAGAAAAAGTGAACAGAAACTAAGAGATGTATGAGATACCATCAAGCAGACCAACGTATTTGACATGCTTTGGATGTTTTGCCCCTCCAAATCTCATGTTGAAATTCAATCCCCAGTGTTGAATGGGGACCTGGTGTGAGGTGCTGCTTGGGTCATGGGGAGCAGATCCCTCGTGAATGTCTTGGTGCCCTCCCTGTAATAATGAGTTCCCACTGTGTTAGTTCATGGGAGAGCTGGTTGTTTAAAACAGCCTGGCACCAACTCCTCCTTCTCTTGCTCCTTCTCTCACCATGTGACATACCTGCTACCCTTCACCTTCTGCCTTGATTGGAAGGAAATTCTCTGAAACCCTCACCAGAAGCAGATGCTGGTACCATGTTCTTTGTACAGCCTACAGAATCATAGCCAAATAAACCTCTTCTCTTTATAAATTACCCAACTTCAGATATTTCCTTTATAGGGATACAAAATGGACTAACACAGAAATTGTTACCAAGGAGAGGGACGTTGCTAAAAACATACCTGAAGATGTGGAAGTGGCTTTGGAACTGGGTAATGGGTAGAGGTTGCAAGAGTTCCAGGGGCTAAGAAGACAAGAAGATGAGGGAAAGTTTGGAACTTCTTAGAGACTGGCTAAATAGTTGTGACCAAAATGCTGATAGAAATGCAGACAGCGAAGGCCAGGTTGGTGAAGTCTCAGCTGGAGGTAAGAAATTTATTGGGAACTGGAGCACAGGTCACCCCTGTTACATCTTAGGAAAGAACTTGGCCACACTGTGTCAATGTCCTAGGACTTCGTGGAAGACTGAACTCAAAAGTGATGATTTAGAGTATCTGGTGGAAGAAATCTCTAAGCAGAAAAGCATTTCTGGGGTAATGTGGCTGGTTCTAACAACCTACAACAAGATGTGGGAGCAAAGGAATGACTTAAAGTTGGAATTTATAATTAAAAGGGAAGCAGTGTATAAAAATTAGGAAAATTTGCAATCTGTCCACATGGTAGAGAAGGAAAGAGCATTTTCAGGATAGAAGCCCAAGCGGCTATGGTGCAACCACTCACTAGAGAGATTAGCGTGACTAAAAGGGAGTCAGGTACTAATCAAGACAGTGGAGGAAAGTCCCCAAAGGCTTTAAAGAAATACTTGAGGCAGCCCCTGCCATCACAGGCCCAGAGGCCTAGGAGGACTGAGTGATTTTGGTGACCAGACCCAGGGCTCCATCGCCCTGCACCACTTTGGAATGCTGCTGCCTATAACCTGGATGCTTCCCACATCCCGGCTGCTCCAGCTATAGCCACAGCTCAAAGGGCTCTAGGTACAGCTCAGACTGCTGCTCCAGAGGATGCGAGCTATAAGCCTTTGTAAGTTCCACATGGTGTTAAGCCTATAGACATGCAGAATGCAAGAGTGATGGAGGCTTGGCAGCTTCCAGCTAGATTTCAAACAATGTATGGGAAAGCCTGGGTGCCCAGGCAGAAGCCTGATGCAGGGGCATAGCTCACACAGAGAGACTCTACTAGGGAAGAGCCAAGAGGAAATGTAGGATTGGAGCCCCCCAACGAGTCCCCATTGGGGCACTGCTAGTGGAGCTGTGGGAAGGGGGCTGCCACACAGCGACCAGCATCATGTACCCTCAGACTGAAAAATTTGCAGGTACCAGACTCCAACCCATGAGAGCAATCATTTGGGTGACTCAGGGTTGGGGCTGCCTGAGGCTTCAAGGGCCCACCCCTCACAGCAGCATGGCCTTGATGCTGAATATGGAATCAAGGGAGATCATTTGGGAATTTTAAGATTTGCTATCTGCTCTGATGGGTTTTGGGCTAGCAAGGGGTCTGCTCCTTTTTCTTTTGGCTGATTTCTTCCTTTCGGAATGGGAATATTTACCCAATCGTGTACCACCTTTGTATCTTGGAAGTAAATAACTTATTTTTGATCTTACAGGCTCATAGGTGACAGGAACTTTCCTTGAGTCTCAGACGAGACTTTGAATTTTGAACTTTTGAATCGATGCTGAAAACAATGAAGACATTTGGAGATGACTGGGAATGGATGATTGTATTTTGCAGTGTGAGATTTGGTGGGCCAGGGGCAGAATGATGTGTTTTTGAATGGTTGGCCCCTTCATTTCTCATGTTGGAATTCAATCCTGAGTGTTAGAAGTGGGGCCTGGTGAGAGGTGTCTGGATCATGAGGGGCTGATGCCTCATGAATGGCTTGGTGTCCTCCCTGTGACAATGAGTGAGTTCTCACTGCATTAGTTCATGGGAGAGCTGTTTGTTTAAAAGAGCCTGGCACTTTCTGCTCCTTATCTTGCTCCTCCACTTGCCACCTCTTAATACTGTTATAATGGCAATTAAATTTCAACATGAGTTTTGGAGGGGACTAACATTCAAACCATAATATAAACACAGTGTTATTTTTAATAAAAAAGCAATAGAGAAATCAATGAAATTAAAAGTTTCTTTGAAAATATTAACAAAATTGACATTTAGCTAGATGGACTAAAAAATAGAGCAGAATGCTCAAATTAGTAATACTAAAATCAGAAATGAATGTGGGGACATTACTACCAACTCCACAGAAATAAGGATTTTAAGACACTATTATGAATAACTTTAAACAAACAAATTAGACAATCTAGATGAAATGGAAAAAATTCTAGAAACACAAAACCAGACAAAAATGCTACAAGGAAAGAAAACTATAGAACATCCTTTATTACAACTGATGCAAAATTTGTCAACAAAATATTAGCAAACTGAATTCAGCTGCATATTAAAAGCATTATACACCATGACCAAGTGAGATTTACACCCCATGACCAAGTGGCATTTATACCTAGAATGCAAGGATAGTTCAACATGTGAAAATCAACCAATATAATGTACCACATTAAGAGAATTGGGAAAGAAATCCCATATAATCATCTCAATTCATGCATAAAAAGCATTTGATAAAATTCGAACCCTTTCATGATAAAAACACTTATCAAAGTAGGAATAGAAGGAAACTACCTCAGCATAACAAAAGTCACATATGAAAAACTCACAGTGAACATCATATTCAATGGTGAAGGACTAAAGGCTTTTATACTGAGATCAGAAACAAGGTAAGGCAAGGATACCAATTTTCCCCCACTCTATTCAACATAATACTGGAAGTTCTAACCAGAAAAATTAGACCAAAAAAAAAAGACAAAGAAAGAAAGAAAGAGAGAAAGAAAGAGAGAAAATTCATCCAAATTGGATAGGAAAAAATAAAATGATCCCTGCTCACAGATGATATGATCATATATGTAGAAAATATTAAAGAGTTCACCAAAATACTGTGAGAACTAATAAATGAATTCAGCAAGGTAGCAGCATTCAGAGTCAACATACAAAAATCAGTTGCTAACAATGAACAATCTGAAAAGGAAATTACAAAATAATTTCATTTACAATTGCATCGAAAATAATAAAATATTTAGCAATTGACTTAACCAAGGAGATGAAAGACATATACAATGAAACTACAAAATATTATTGAAAGAAATTAAGGAAGACATAAATCAACGGAAACATATCCCATGTTCACAGACTGGAAATCTTAATATTGTTAAGATGTCAATACTACCCACAGTGAACTACAGATTCGATGTAACTTCTATCAAAATCCCAATGATATTTTTGCACAAATGGAAAAACCCATTCTAAAATTCATATGTAATCTCAGGTGACCCCAACAGCAACAACAATCTTGATAAAGAAGGAACAAAGATGAATGACTCACACTTCCTGATTTCAAAGCTTATTATAAAGCTACAGTATTCAAAATAGTGTGCTAGTAGCATAAAGTCATATAAAGCAATGGAATCAAGTAGAGAGCTCAGAAATAAACCTGCAAATATATGGTCAAATAATTTTTGACAAGGGTGTCAAGACAATTCAATGGAGAAAAGATAGTCTCTTAAACAGTTGTTACTGGGAAAACCGAATATTCACTTGAAAAGAATGTAGTTGAACTCTTACCTAACACCATACACAAAAATAAACTCAAAATGGATCAAAGAGCTAAGCGTAAGACCTATAAAACTATAGAACTTCTAGAAGAAGGCAAAAAAATAGGGCAAAAGCTTCACAACATTGGATTTGGCAATGATTTCTTGGATATCACAAAGAAGGCATAGGAGAAAAAAAAAAAAAAAAACTAGCCAAATAGGACTTCATGAAAATGTGTTAAAACAGTGCATCAAAAGACACTACCAACAGAGTAAAAAGGCAATCCACAGAATGGAAGAATATATTTACAAATCATGTATTTGATAATGGATTAATACCAGACTATATAGAGAATTCCTAAGAGTCGACAACAATGCAGGCACTTGGATTTTAAAAATGGGCAAAGAATTTGAATAAACATTTCTCCAGAGAATATATACAAATGGCCAATAAGCACATGAAAAGATGCTAAACAGCACTAATCATTAGGGAAATGCACATAAAAACTACAATGAGATATCACCTCACATACATTAAGGTGCAAAAATCAGTAAGTAACAATTATTGGAAAGTATGTGGAGAAACTGGAATTCTTATGCATTGTTGGTAGGAATGTAAAATGGTACAGCTGTTGTGGAAAACAGTACAGCAACTCCTCAAAAAATTAAAAATAAAATTACCCTATGGTCCAACAATTCTACTTCCAGGTATATACCCAAAAGAACTGAAAATACAGTCTCAAAGAAATATTTGAACACCCACATTCATAGCGGTATTATTCACAATAGCTAAAACATGGAAGCAACTCACATGTCCATGGACAGATGACTGGATAAGCAAAATGTAGTATATGTATATTTAATACATACAATGGAATATTATTCACCATTAAAAAAGAAGGAAATTTTGATAGTATGGATGAATTTTGAGAATATTATACTAAATGAAATAAGCTAATCACTGAAAGACAAATACTATATAATTCTACTTATTTGAGGTACATCGAGTAGTCAAAATCACAAAGACGGAAAGCAGAATGGTGGTTGCTAGGGGCGAGGGGAAGGAAAAATAGGGAGTAATTTAATGGGTATAGAATTTCAGCTTTACAAGATGAAGAGAGTTAAGGTGATGGATGATTATAATGGTTTCACAACACTATGAAAAATTTAATACCACTGAATTATACACTTAAAAGTAGTTGAGATGGTAAATTTTATGTTACGTGTATTTTAACATAATAAAAATAAAATTGGAAAAAGAAAGATACAGAAATTTGCCATTTTGCGCTTTCATGCATGGCAACTTGAAGCTTCTCTAGTCGTCTCCTTGAAGTGGGTGTCTCTGTTAAGAAGAGGAACCAAATGGAAGCAACACTTTAAAAAGGGAGGCCAGCAGGACACTCTGATGGAAGCAGGAAAGGGACAATAGGGAATCGAGTCCTTGTTCTATGGAATCACAAAGCCAGGAGATGAGTCAAAAAGAACTAGAAATCCCCAGGGAAGATATTATGGTAGGCAAAGAGATAGAGAGGATTGATTGGAGAAATGTTTAAGACGTTTGGTTTACTAACTGGATAGATGTTGATAGGCGGTGGTGGGGTTGATGGAGTAGATCTGATTAAGAATCACAGAGTTTTGGCTTTCTCAGTTGAGTGTCTGTCACTGAGATGTGTACTTGGAGAACTTTTACTATGTCCAGTTTAAGGGGAAAGTTAACAAATTTGGATAAGATGTTTGCAATACCTTTAAAACATGGAGATGGGAGTAGTATGCTGGTAAGTGTTTAACACCTGGCTTTCCAGGGAAGCAAAGCCCTGACTTGTAGCATTTGTCAATCTCCATGGTTTAAATACTCCTACCAAAACACCAATTTCATGGTATAAATACAATCAACATAGCTTGAGAAGAGACGAGCATTATTGACTCTTGCAAGAGGGGCAAACAGGCTCCATCACAAAAGGGTGATTCAAGAAGCAGGAAACAGTCAAAAGTGTAAAGTGCTCAAGGAAAATCGAGTAAATTTCTCTGGATGAGGGATGGGTTTTGAAGATCTCTTGCTTCTGTGTCACTTGTGATTCCTTTTTTATTAACTCTTTAATGCATGGTTGTAAAGTATTTGCTGGAAGAATTGGCATCTGTTTCCTAAATCAGTGTGGAGTTTTCATTCTTGGCACCTGCATCAGCTGTTACTTCCCAAGGTCATCTGAAAGTTAGGGTAAGTGAAGAATAGCTTCTGCTAGCTAACAAAAAGAAGGGAGTGGATAAAGGAGGGCTTGGAAAGTACTGCTTTCATGCCTCTATTACCCCCAAATTAGTCTAAACTCTCAATGAACTTGCTTGAACCTATCTCGAGTTAAATTCCCTCTGACTATCTCCTTCAGCGATTAAGACCTTCTATTGTATCTAATATCCAAATTTAATTCTTCTATAATTTTATCATAATGATTTTGGTTATTTGCAAATTATTTCCCCCTCCATAGATGTTTGCTGTTTTTGTATCCCCCCCCCAAATTAAATGTTTATACTGAAATATGAAGTATTCAATGACAAAATGATTAATCATTTCCTTACTGATTTAAGACTGTGCTATTCTAAAGTATATTTTTGGATTATCTAAGCCATAGTATACATTTCTTTCCAGAGTTCATTTGTATAAATAGCACTTTCACTAATTATAAAATTGACATGCTCTTGTTACTAATTTGAAAAATTTAAAAATATATAAAGAAGAAAATAAGTACTCATAATTCCAAATGCCAATACTACTATAGTATTTCCTTTTAGGTAGTCAGCTATATAGCTTAATACATTATACCATATATCGTTTACATATTTAAACATTTTATAGTATACATTTATATTCTGAAATTTTGTTTAATACTATACTATTAACATATTCCTGGTGTCATTAAAATTCTGCAAAATATAATCTTAATTGTTGAATAATATCCTCTGTTATAAATGTATCATATTTATTTAAATATTCTTTTATTTGGATGCTTATATGGTTTCCAAATTTTTATTATGAATAGAATGGCAATGGACATCCTCTTCCATTAGTTTTTGTGCTCATTACTCATGGCTTCCTTAAATAAAGCCTCGAAATGTAATTAGTGGGTTAAAGGGTAAAATTGCTGCAAAGAGTTTTGGTACATACTGTTCAATTGCTTTCCGAAAGATTGTGCCAATTTACAATCACATCCCATCAGCACTGTGTGAGTGCCCATTTTTATTCCACCATCACCAGCATTGAATATTCTTTTAAAAAAGGACTGTGTGTGTGTGTGTGTGTGTGTGTGTGTGTGTGTACCATTTGATGAACAAGAACTGGCATTTCATTGTTATTTGCACTTATTTTTCTTTTATTAAGATAATGCTTTTTACAGAAGACATTTTTTGAGTGTGTAAGTTTCTCTAAAATATCTCTTGCTCATTTTCCTATTATGGTTAGTGTTTACCTTATTTAAGGAATTTGATGTAATTTAGAGGTTGCTGAAATAATAAACTTTATTTGAGCTTCTGAAAATATGATTTCTAAATGGAACATCAGCAATTACCATAAAAAGGAAAATAAAGCCAAACTAAAAAGATACAGAAGTAATGTTTACAAATCATAATTACACAAAGCAAAAAAAAAAAAAAATCAGTCCTTACCGCTATTAGAATCCCATGAGAAAGGCGCATTTGCTATCCCTCTGGGCAGAAACTGAGGTTTTTTTTCTTTGTGTCCAAGGATGAAGTTGGGTTTTAGAGTGAAGTCTAGTTCTAGAAAGTTCCCAATTCCCTTTCCATCACTGCTGAACAGCGCTGTAGAGGAATCCTTTGAAACAATTGCTGTGAGCTTTAGATATGATTTTCTAATTCTCTCTTGGCCCCCAAACATGCTACTTCCTCAGCCTTTTACCCACATGGGATCATGTTGCCAATAATGTCTTTGGGATAAATTTGAATTCATCAGGCTTGAATTTAATTACATTATGTAAACTAGAAAATGTCCCCAGTAGGCTTTGAGGGAATAGCTTCTGATGCAATTGCAAAGTTCTGTTTTGTTTAAGATATTTGCATTTTGATAAATCCACTCTGAATCAAACCCTTTTTTGATCATTGTCTGGAACTCACTTTCATCATATCTACCTGGATTTACTTTCTTTTAAAAATAAATATTTTCTAAATTTTGCATAAGAGCATTTCCTCTAATCAACATCATCCCTAAATGCCCCTCTATTTATCCAGGATGGGGCAGGATGGTGAGAGAATATGGACAAAGCATCATTTTCATGGGTTATCCAAGCACCACAGAAGTTGACAGATATTAGAAACATTATATGAAATTCACACAGATTTATTATGACATTTGTGAAGTTGCTCACACAGGTCTTTCCATTGGAGATTATATCATGGTCCCCAATTTTTCACCCTTTCTCATATCCGTGTCCTTTGCCATGTGACTTTGTAGTTCCTTCTTCTAATGGGCATATTATATTTTAACCCCTGCCTTATTTTTCCGTTTTTGGTAACATTTATCAAGCAATTTTTTTTTTTAATATCTGCTATGAGACAGGAATTTGGTTGGATCTCCTTGTATACTAGAGAAACTCAGAGACTGTATCTTTTTACCCCTGAAAAATAGTTTCTGCTTGTTTTCAAAATTGTTTCAATAGATTTAGGGGCACAAATGGCTTTTGGTTACATGGATGAATTATATAGTAGTGATGTCTGGGTTTTGGTGTACCCGTTGCCCAAATAGTGTACATTGCCCCTGATGGGTGGTTTTTTTTTTCCCCCTCACTCCTCTTCCACTATCCTCTTTTCTGAGTCTCCAGTGTACATTTTGCCACTCTGCGTGCCTCTGCACACCCATAGCTTAGCTCCCACCTATAGGTGAGAACATACAGTATTTGCTTTTCCATCCCTGTGTTACTTCACTTAGTGTAATGTCCTCCAGTTCCATCCAAGTTACTGCAAAAGACATTATTTCATCCTTTTTATGGCTTAGTAGTATCCCATGATGTATACATGTCACATTTTCTTTACCACTGCTTGGTAGATGGGCACTTAGCTTGATTCCATATCTTTGCAATTGTGATTTGTGTTGAGATAAACATGTGATTGCAGGTTTCTTTTTGATATAATGACTTCCTTTCCCTTGGTTAGATACACAGTGGTGGGATTGCTGGATTGAATCTACCGGTAGATCTACTTTTAGTTCATTGAGAAATCTCCATACTGTTTTATTTTGCACTTGGATTTGTGACGAGCTTAATGAAATGAAGTGTGCCATATTTTAGCCTGGCTTTTTTATGGCTCTGGCATCACTATGAGAAAAACATACCCTGAGGAGCCTACTGGTCCAAGGAGAATGAGAGACACGTGGGACAGAGACACCCCGGCTGCCTTAAAACCTGCCATGAGACTTAGAGCTGCTCAGCTGAAGCAAACCCATCTAGCTAAACCAAGCCTGGATCAAATGAACCCCAGAGGATATGCAGCATGTCTCCAATAATAAAGATAACAAGTAGTTAACATTTTTTAAGTCAATGAATTCTGGGATGGTTTGTTAAACAACAAAAGCAAACTAATATAATACCCTTAGAAGATTTAGCGACTTACAACTTACACACTCAATGCAAAAATTTAAAAACTTCTCAGTTAAAAAGAAAGCCATTCACTGCCTCTCATGAAGGAATGGTGATGCTCAATTTTCTCAGGCTCTTGTTTACAGCAGCTGAGATGTGCCTCCCACTGGAAGCATTTCTATTTATTTATTGGCATTTAAAGAAACATTTCTCGCCATAAACACACTTTTTCCCCCTCAACACACCTAGCCATCTCTCTTCAAAACTTCCCCCAACTACTTCATCTTTTTCCTACCCACAGAGATACAAAGAGCCTGAGCAAAAGGTGGCAATGGTTGAGTTCAGAAATAAGGCAAGCCCTCCATTTCCCATTCATCTCACAGGGGTAACCTGAACATCGAAGCACTCCATACTCAATCAGGCAAGCTTTCACTGACGGTTCTTGAAAGATGCAGAGAAATAATTCTGATTCAGCTCATGGCTCATGAAAAATAAAATCTACAATTGAAAAATATGTATGTATACCTGTTTTAAATGAGGCAGCAACATCACATCGCATGTCTTTATGTCATCTCTGATCTCTCACAATATAAAACAGGATTGTGTTTATTTTATAATCTAATTAAAATAATTTAAAAATACTAATCTAAATTCTCCAAATAGTCATGTTGTAAGTCAGTTTTACCAAAATCAATAAGCCACTTATGGCTAAGTGTTTTATAAACAGCCAGAAAACTCAAGGAAAAATATTGTGTCGAATAGAGTATTTTAATGAAACAAAATCACCGTCTGGCACATAGTCTGGAACATTACTATGTGAAGACCAGATCCTATTAATATCCCTGCTTTTCTAAAGACAACAAACCTAGCCCAGGAGGCATAACTAAATTTTTCCCTATGAAGAACCAGGTTGGAAAGGCAGATATTCTTTCAAGCAGGAAGTGGTGATTTGGTGTCTAACTTGAACAAAGGTATACTGCTTTTAGGCTGGAGGAGGAAAAAATCGACCACAGTCATGGCTGAGACATGGGCAACTGCCAAGGGGATTAACCACCTACAAATATCACCTTCTCAGCTCCAAAGTTAAAGCCACGAACATCAGTGTCATTGAGTATCATTGGGCACTTCAGGATAGACACCTTCTAAATGCAATATACTCTATGAAACAAAATCGAGCTGATTATTCAAGTCAAACTGATTTCTAATTCAGGGATCATAAGCCCCAAATGGTTCA
The DNA here is from genome assembly GCA_004363605.1 of Indri indri. NCBI lineage: Eukaryota > Metazoa > Chordata > Mammalia > Primates > Indriidae > Indri > Indri indri. The sequence goes on along the minus strand of RJWJ010030593.1, from coordinate 6,869 downwards.
AAGATTTGCATCCTGAAACATGTCTAAATAGCTCACATGGAGAAATAATATGTATACCTTTTTCTTGCTTTCCAAAAATGTGAAGAAAAAAACATTAAAGAAGGTTGATTTTTGCCTTTCTATAAATTATATGGCCTAAAGCATAATATTTAGCTTGCTATATTGTGAATGTAATAAAAATGCAATTCAAATATCTATCATAATTAGTGAGTCCAGCACATTGAATTTGTACAATAGCTATTTCTGAACATTAAACATAAAATTATGTTTCTGACTTAATTTCTATCTTCAAGAAAAAGAAGAGGATGGAGAATTAACATTTACTGAGCACCTTCTAAATGCCACCCACTTTACATATGTAAGTTCATTTAGTAAAGTACAGTAAAGGTCTATGACAAAAGAATAAGGAGGATCGAAGCACATACTCATTTAGAACTGTAAAGTCCCATATATCTAGACGTGTTGTTATTAGTTTTGGAGTATGGCTTTAGATTTAGCAGATTCTATATTGTGATGAAAAGTGTAGGGAGCTACTAACTCAATTATTGCAAGTAACTTTTTGTTCTATTTTTTTATCCTCACTATATATTTCCTTAGTTTTAGTCTGAAAATTAAATTTGTGTTTTTAAAAAACAGACTTAAAGAAACTCTGGCTGCAAATGTAATATTCAGGCATTGTCCTACAAGGCTGCCTTGCTCTCGGAGAAGAATAAAGATAGATGGGGTCATCCATTTGTGTTTTAGGATTTGACTAGTGCATTGGTGAAGAGCCCACACTCACACAGAAACACACACAACCATCTACAAGGGAAATAAGCACTTCAGGAGAACCAACAACAAGAGTAATAATAACAATGCTTACATAACACTTACCATGTGCCAGGCTTTGCTCTAAATACATTATAGCTTATATTATCTACTTTAATCTTCTTAACAATCCTATGAGACGAGTTTCACACATTTCAAAGGAAAGTAATAGATTAATAGAGTGCTCATGGCCAAAGTGAATACTAGATGTAGGGCACACTGTCATTGGAACTTCCACCAAGGGATTCGTGTCACAGTTTACTGAGTTTCCCTCTGACATTTCCGTCTTCCTCACCTACTTTTGTTTCTACTGCTCAGCCCTTATCTTCTTTTTTCCTCAATATCTTCCTTATATGGATACAATATATACTTGCACTATTTGTTGGTACTATTTACTGAAAATATGAATATTTTTCCTTTCTTAATTTTAAAAGTGAGTTTGTTGATTATTTCCTTTTTTCCTTCTCTTAGAATACTTCAGATATTTTAGGGACCAATAGTAGCTCACATATGAACTACTATGTTTTCTGTGAAGACACACAGTATCTTTCAATGGACTAAGTCTACCTGTGCATTAGTGCCCCTACCAACGTTCTAGAAACGTAACCTACAGAACCTACAGGGGATATTACACTGTTCTCAAATAAATCTTTTTTTGTCCAACTTTTACCTGAGGAAACATTTTCTGGAGCCTTCTCCATCAAGTGATCAGTAACAATATTCAAATAAAAACAAAGGCAGCAACAACAAAAAAAACCCAAAGACTTTCTGTGAGATGCATCTAGTATAACATCTGGTTGTTATAGCTAAAGCTGACATAGCAATTACTTAAGACATCAGTATTTGAAGTTAATCGGTTTTGGATCCACTGTAACTGAGAAATTTTGAGACAATAATTTTAATGGATTTCCTCAGGTTAGAATGGAGAAGCAAGGAGATTATAAACAAGAGAAGAAACCCAGAAGAGACAGGTAAGGTTAGCCGTACTGTACTTTTAGAAAATGAAAAAAAAAAAAAAAAGGCAAAACATAAATATAAATCTAGGAATAAAGTTGCCATCTCTTTCTTTGAAAGACTGAGAAAGGAGAAGGAAAAGAATGGACATTAGAGAAATAAAATAAATGAACATTTTTAGAGAATACACTGTCAGAAGAAATGAGAGGTAGAAATCCAAACCTCTCTTGCCTATGTAGGATTGGTAGCCTACTACATTTAAAATGGAGAACATAAATAAAATATACCCAAATTCCTAAATTATTTCAACTCCCCCTAGACTTCATTTGGAAGTAATTCATGTACAGCAAATAATAAATGTACCTAAGGCTGTCCAAGAAGTACCAAGGTTTTGAGTGTTCATACCATATGTAATATTTTGAGGAAACAAAAAGTTCTTTATAGGAAGACTTTCTGAATAATGGCTTTTTTACGGGTCATTTGGGACAAGTGTTTCATGAATCTTGAGACTCTAATAATACTTCATATAAAATCAGGCCAGAGAATGACTACGGATTCCTTGTTGATCTTGATGACATTTGCCAGACACCTTAAACAAACACTTAATGTCTTGTTATTACTATGACTCCCAAACTCATAATATTAAAGATTATAAATATCTAAGCAGAATGGGTTTTGGAGGCTCATCCCTTCACCAGACTGACAGAAAAAAAGTTCTTACAAGTAAGACTTCTGGACCACAGGTTGGGATGAATCACGTAATTGACCTCTCCAGCAATGGCATTTGACCCATGGCTTTAGCAATGAAATAAAAGCTCAAAGGGCTAAATGGTGATGGAACAGCTAGCAACTTTCATCACTCCTCAGACTGATGAGAATAGCCTCTGTCAACAAAATAGCACTTGACTTTCTTGGCTTTCTCTCCTCTCCGCCAGGGGGAACACTCATCTGTACCATTTGCCTACACTCTTTGCTCCTTCTCTGTGATGGTAAGAGACTCATTTCGTGACTTGAAACAAAGACTGAAGCTCTTTCATCCTCTAACACACTTTTAGGATAATTCATTCAGAGAAGCTGCTGTCCTGCTTTTCATGGAGGTCAGTACCTACTCCTGTAGGAGCTGTGCATATGTGCCTGGCCCTGTTCAGTCTCCCAGGCCAGGAAGAAGACGGCCGATACTCAGCAGTGCCTGCCAAAGTGAGCCCTTGTCTTCACGAGGCATCAGCAAAAAATATCCAAGGTTGGAGCTGAGAGAAATGATCTGTCACCTGAAGGAAATTAAGAAGTCTGAGAATTTAAAATACTTCTTTTTGTTTTTTTAATGAGGAAATTGAGGCATTGAGAGAATTAAGAGGTTCATTCAAGGTCACCATTTGATCCAGGACAAATGAGCTTCTAATTCAGCATTGTTTTATCTAGACTCTGATCATTGTAATTGTCACACTGTAAATAGATCATCAATTTAATTTATGTCTCTTTTTCCAACCTCTGTTTACTTTTAAGCCTCTCCAGATTTGCTATCTCTGTGACATTGAGTGGGTTACTTAACCTCTCTGAAGTTGTTTCCTTATAAGTAAAAATATGCATAATAATATACATGACTAATGCAACTCTATTCTTCTTAGGGTTGTTTGGAGAATTAAATTAGACAACACTTTTAGAAAATATAGTCTGTTACTTATATAACAAGAGGAGTTTGATGTATGTTAGTTCTCCCCCATTACTCTTTGGGTAAGGGTGAGAAAATACATTGAAATAATGAAAATGTATGTCATGATATGTTTGATCAGAGGATAAGGGTGGAGGTGGAACAGAAACTTAATTTAATATCACATCCTGGGCAATTAGGCTTACCTGTCTGAAAATTCATCATGCAGTTATAATTGCATTCAGAACAACTTAACTGAAATATTCACACCTCAACTGCATTTCCTACTCATGGCTCTGACCCTCACCCTGCTGTTCTTTTTAGACCTTCATCACTAGTAACTGGTCACTACTCTCTCTGGCTTTTGGCCCAATATTTCAAGATCATCCTAGGAGGCCAATACAATATTTCTTTGATAAATTACAATTAGTAACCCTCATGTATTGTGATTTTTCAGCTTATAAATACATGACATCTGAAACAACCTGCAAAATGAAGGGCATAAATAGGAATGAACAAGCCACTGATGCAGACAAGGTTCTATGGGCAAAGAGTTTAGTTTGGTCAGAGCTTCCATTAAATTGCATTCAAAATTAAGCTTTCCCAGAGATTCTCAAATATTTACATTGGAACAGTGGAGAAAGAGAGTGGGAGAAGAGAACTTCCATGCAAATCTTCCAAGTAGAAGAAGGGAAATAGCACCTTCTCCTGTGAAGACATTTACATGTTACTACACATTACCTTTTTTTAAATTTCTGCATGTTATGGGGGCACGAATGTTTAGGTTACATTGCCCTTGCCCCCTATCCCCCCCAGTCAAAGATTCAAGTGTGTCCATTCCCCAGATGGTGTGCATTGCACTCATTATGTTTGTATACACCCATCCCCTCCTCCCCCCTTCCATCTGCCCAATGCCTGATAAGTGTTATTCCTATATGTGCCTTTTGAGAAAAACAATGTTTGAGGCCTAATTTTTTGTAGGCTGTCCACCTAGAGCATAAATTCAGAAAATCACCCTCAAATACCAGGGACACTCTAAGAGCACTGTTTAATATAATGGCACTGAGCCCTTAGAGAGTGCATTCTGTTTCATTCAATTCTGAACCAGCGATTTCTCCATCCTTGTTTCCACAGTGTCCAGTTCCTTAGCTGGCATCTCTGGATGCATGAGAAACACTGTTCAGAAGCACAAGGGCACCAGCTAAAAAATGCTCTTTACAAAAATAAAATAAAATAAAATAAAATAAAATAAAACAAAATAAAAAATGAAACAAAATATAATAGCAGCCCTGGGCAAAGCCAACTGATCTTTTCCCTTATGAATGTGGGGACATTTATTTGAATAAGGAAACATTAAAAGTTTATAATATAGCTAGGGAAAGTTAAGCCTTTCCTAAAATATCTTGATCGACACCCACTTCCTATGACAAGACTAAAAATACAGCATGTAAGCAAGTCTTCCAGAAAGAAAGTTGTGGCAGAGATTTCTTTTTTCTTTTCCTCTTTTTCTGTCAGAACTCATAGACCTCAGTGCGGCGTTATCAGCATTGCCAGACTCAGCGGGCAGTCAGGTTCTCTCATACACGTGCTTATCAGTCTCCCATAAGAAGTTTGTCATTTAGTGCACTATGGGCATTAGGACTGACTTACTGGGAGAAAATTCTGCCAAGAATAAAACTTTAAAAATCAGCCTATAAAGAAGGAGAATGTTATTATGGCTTCAAAATCCATATGTTTAAAAGTAAACTACAATCAGGCATTGGGAAGGGATTCATAAAAATAGAAATGTCTCTTCCTAGCCAACTCTCAGCATGGGCTACTTACTGCTTACCTAAAGACCTGCCTTTTAGTGTTATTTGAAATATTAGAGGACAATTACATTAACCATTTTTTTGGTACCCAGAGTTTCTAAGGTTGATAACATTTCTCTTCTGCATACTTTAAATGTGGTTATTTAATATATAGATTTCAGGTTAATGGGAGCTATAAAAAAGTGTCAAATAGTCTACTTTTAAGTACTATGTAAATGTGCACCTATATATATTTAGACAGAGAGAGAGAATCAGGGCATGGCCTAGGTGAGGACAGTGAAGGACACCACTCTGGCACAAAATTTAGAGGGCACTAAACATCTTAGTAATCGAGATAAATGATATTTTATGTATTTATCTAAAAAATTATATATTTAAGGTATACAACATGCTGTTTCATATACAATTTTGATATGCATTTTTTAAAAATCAAAATTAATGCAAAAAAGAACCCATAATGAAGAATATATCAAAATTTTACGTAAGGACGGGATCAGTTTTACTGATTTCTCCTCTTGCTTTAGGCTCAAACATGGCTCTCCATGTCACCATTACCGATTGTGATTTTTATTAAAACCTTTATATTTTGTTCATCATGGACTTTTGTTGGATGTTAATTTTTTAAAATACTGCATTCAAATATTATTCATCCTGTGCCACATAAAAAAATACAAGCAGTGCCTCATTTAGTCTTGTGGTCAGAAAAGTATTCTCAGAAGATATAATATTTGAACAGAGACCCAAAGACTGAATTGGAAGTGCCTTGGCAGAGAGAGCAGGTAAGAGGGAATAGAGTCCTCAGGGGAATTGTAGTCGTACATTAGGGTTGGAGTGAAGAGTATGAAGGATAAAGTGTTCACAACTGGTCAAGTGAATAGAGGCCTGGTTGTGAAAGGACTTTTATACCCTGGTAGGTGAAATGCTGCTCGAATGCTGAGTGCTGCACTACTGACTGCACTGGAAAAGGACAGGACGGTGTGTCCTGAACGTGACATGGAGTAAATGTCCTGACTAGAAATGTTTTTGACAGTCTCAGTCCAAGATAACCAAGAAAGACTTGAGAGCACAGTAATTCTTAGAGGAGTCAGTTTTTTATCTTCATTGTTTGCTTTGGCATATTTCAGATTTTAAATATATACAATTCACAGCAAATGGTATATAGCGCCTCCAGCAAGAATTATTCAAAAGGCTTTAATCGGAAATTTTGTTCTCATTCCCAGTACCCTGAAACCACATGTCTTCTCTTAGTGTATTATCACTGAATCAATCTATGCTGGGCCATCAGTGAGAAAAACAACTTTCAAATATCTCCCATTGTGCAAAAACCATGATCCGGAAGAGTACAGCGTCAGTGATGACAGAATAATAAGGCCATTTATATTTTTCTGCTTGGTAATTCATAAAACCGAGTTGCATCTAAGTAATTTTTTTAGCATTATGCTTTGCCATGGCTGTGAACATATGCTAATGAATGAAATCAACACATTCTTGTGTATAAATGAACTTTATCTTTTAAACCAGAAACAAATTCCCAAGCTAAGTCTCCAAATATATTTTCCTAAGCCCGTGTGAAGTAGTCCATTATGTTATTTTAGGAATTATGCTACCAAAAAAAGAAAAAGAAAATTTTATATTTATTTAAACTTAAT
>RJWJ010030592.1:0-19779 GCA_004363605.1 Indri indri | reverse complement strand
ACAGCAACCTCAAACTCCTGGGCTCAAGCAATCCTACTGTCTCAGCCTCCCGAGTAGCTGGGACTACAGGCATGCGCCACCATGCCCGGCTAATTTTTTCTATATATATTTTTAGCTGTCCAATTAATTTCTTTCTATTTTTGGTAGAGATGGGGTCTCGCTCTTGCTCAGGCTGGTCTCGAACTCCTGAGCTCAGGGCAATCCGCCCGCCTCGGCCTCCCAGAGTGCTAGGATTACAGGCGTGAGCCACCGCGCCCAGCTCCTTGAGGGTTTTGAGTATTTGAAACATATTTCAAAATTTAGGTTTGGGAGCAGGACCTGACTGCTCTGTCCACCCCATACATTGGTGATGTGAAATGCAGGCTACATATCCAGCTGAAGGGGAAGTTGCAGTAAGAAAACAAAATAGACAGCATCATGTTATATATGTGCTTATTAGTTTAAGGAGGATAAATACTGTTGTTTTAAACTCATGTGCTCATTCCAAGAGTGGTCTACCAGCCCACGTCAGAAAATCCACATCTTAGTTCTTCAGCTATATACATTTCAGTGAACGGAGCTTCTTGTCATCATCATGTCAGAGATGCACTTCAGTCGTGAAAGAACTGCCAGTTATGTCATGATGAATGTTAGCATGGGCTCTCATTAGTTCATGAAATTATGAAAAGATATCCAAGATATATGAACTGGCTGAAATGCGTTAGAGAAAATCCCCACATACAATCAAAGTACACATATCCGCAGCTGGCTATACCTTTGGCCTGGTCCAGCACCCATGGCATGGAGTCGCTGTGGTACTATGCCCGCCATTGACTACGGATAATTCCTCATTGCCTGGTGCTAACTGAAAAGATAAAAGAATACCCTTTGTGCTGTCTTCAGAGATATGGGAGTCAGAGGAGCTACAAGATACAAGTTATACCTCTTGAAAGATTGTAGAACAATCCATGTGAACTGTTTTGTGCCTGCTGTAGGAGTCTAATGAGTGCCTCTGTGCGTAACATATTGGGGCCCAAGACATACAGGCTGGAATACGGGTGGAAGGAAGGAAGGAATTGCTAACCATCACCCACCTAGCTCTTTTTCTCGAGTTACTGTTACCTACCAACATGAACCTAAGAATTGTGCATGAACAAATTAGCTTAAGCAGTCCTGCAATAGTGTCTTTACAGTTTGACCTGGGGCTGCCCCGGGGGTTGAACCTAATGAAACTCAGCCGGGTTATATAAAACTGCAATATCCTGTATGCCGTGGCTTTCTGCAACCTTGTTCTGTACAGGGAAATGCTGCATGTGTTTGCTGCAGGCAACTCTTAAATAAACCACGACCTAGCGAGAAGAAGAAAATGAAGTATGAGCACTCCCATCCTATTATGAGTTTTAGAGGTCTCATTACTTTGGAAAGCCATTTCTGAGGTTATTTTAATAATACGCCAATCATTCGAAGGGGTCTGCAGAAGGTACACAACCCGCGGGCTTAGCGTAGCTGCTCAGACTTCAGGCAGCAACAGTACTTTTTAACCCACTTAACGACACTTGACCAAGAGGGCAGGAGTGTGTGCTACTAAGGTTGTAAACTTGCTATTCTTAGTATTGATAGAAATACCATTGTCCTTTTTCTTCCTCAATCTCCACTGCTTCCATTTATTGATACGTTGAAAGAAAAAAAAGATGCATGGAAGATATGCATCTATTTAAACTCATTCGTATAAATTTAATAAATATGCTCTTTTTTTTCTTATCCAGATGTCTGTAAGAGTTTCAGAATTATTTTTACCCTTGTTAAATTAATGTATGTCTTTTTGTGGAAAGGTTCACCTTTTTTTTCCTCACTGCTGCATGGCTTCCCCCACCACCAAACCCTGACTTTGAGGGAGTTTGTCAGCAGCTATCATTTAACTCCATTCCACACATCCATCAGATGCAGCACACAAGTTCGGTTAAACAGAAGTGTCTACTTTAGGGGAGAAGATAACAACTGTTTTCTATGAAATGTATAAAAATGGTTCTCATTGCACCAAGATAGTAAAGACCAAGAAAAAGCCAATTTAAAAGGTATCCATTTGAAAAAAAAAATTAAATAAAATAATACAGAAATACCTCACTTCCCTCCATAATGGGGAAAATAATCTTAAGTGCTTTTGCAAAAATAAAACTCTAATGATGGAATTAAGTTTATTTTATATTGGATAAAAGTTAAGTTATGCATGAAATTATGTGGAAACTCATAGGCAAAAAAGTGATTCAAGGGCTGCTTAGTGACTAGCATTGATGTAGTTTTTTGGGGGTGCGATTAGTGACTTGTCTGTATCTTGATTTGTCAAATTCCCCAGGTGATTATAGCTCTCCAGTTAAATTCATGAAATCCTGCAATTTTTGCAAGACCTGCTATTTTACTTCACTGCTAACTTGCTCTATTTTGTCAGCTAACAGTATTTGGAATTCAGACAGAGGATCGCTAATGCCGGCTTGCATGTACACGTGGAGATACAAGAGCAGTATACAATTAAGGATGTTGGAATAAATATTTCATGTCACGACAAACTTACTTTCTCAGGAAATGAAGAAAAAGTCTACTGTGGGGCTTTGATACAGATGGTACCAATGAAAAGCCGTATCCTAATGTCATAAATGTTCATTATGAGAGGTAGCACTTCATGCTTGTGCAAAAACCTTGTAACTCCAAATCTAGGGCTTTCTCTCCCTGTTGTTTCTTTCTGGGACTCACATGTTAAAGATAGGGAATGCCGGACTGTCCCAAAGAAAGCAGCAGTGGATATTAGGCTCCATTCCACATAGAGAAAGGGGAAAAAAGCACATGGATATTTTATTTATTTTTTAATATTTTGCACATTAAAATGCAGGGAGTTATGGAAGGTGTTAGATTTTTATGCATACCAATCCTTCATCTTAAAACAGGGATCTACAAAAATGTTAGTGGATGTATCAGAAGTAGTTTCTGGAGTGGCTTTTAGGGGTGTCTGCTGCAATTGATCCATTTCTTCTCTCTCTCTGTTTCTCCCTTTACACCCCCCGCCACACACACACACACACACACACACACACACACATACATGCCGTATTCCTAACATCTTAATACACCACACCAATAAGAAATACCAATAATTGGATTGTAAAACTGGCAGTTCTTTTCTGCGACATAGGTGACGGTCTCCAAAGCTGTCTGATTACCCGTCTGTTCCCGCGATGGCACGCATTTCAGTCAATGGGAAGGCAACGAGAGAGAGAGCTTGCTGGTTCTCAGAGGGCACGACTTAGGCAGCTGCACTTTCTAGCCGCAATACTAATCTTTCCTGTCCTTGTGGTTTCTACCCAATGTATAATTCATACAGATTTCCTCCCCATGTCTCCACAACTAAACTATTGCCGGTTTTATTGTTATATTCTCAATGTGCGTATGTCTTAGAATATAATTTATGGTAAAAGAAAAACCAGGCTGTTCTCTTTATTTTTTCTGCTATGATCTTTAAACTGTTGATTCCCCGGCACACACACAAACACACACACACACACATGCATTAATCCCAGTCTTCGTGCGGTTTTCTCCCGTTTGATTTGTAGCGTTGCAGGGGTTTTTATTCATGATAGCCAGGAAAGGGTGCATGTGAACAATACCACTGAGGTGGGGTGTTAAGAAGACACATGGTGACAATGTGTTATTTGTATCTGTCCTGAATGCTTTTCATGCCATTGACTTTTTAAGAATATCTTGCACTGATTTCCAAATAAATGTACAACACAAGCAGCCTTTCCTAAATCTCTTTGATCTATGTAGATATAGGTCTGACTGCTTGTGGAGGATTTTTGTCTTCTTTTGTGAGCCTATTTGTTCATTTTTTCTTTAATCTAATAAATATTGAAATATTTTAGATTTTTAAGACCTGTCTTATTGGTAATGAGAGTTTACTAACATTTCCCCAGGGTAATGTGATAACATGCATTTCTGAAAAACAGTACTTTTAAAATTTTGTTTATGTCCTGATTAAGTATTTTTCTGTCTTTATTTTGCTATTTTGTGTTGTATCATATTATCACTTCAGGTCAGAACCTCTTTATGATCTAGCCTTGGGAATTGGTTTTTATTTGGCTGGACTCTTCATTGAGGTACTTATTTCCTTTGAGATATTAAAGCCTGATCCTGAATGTTTTTCTTTCTTGGTAGAGTAGAAGGTACCATTTTTTTCCCTGCTGGTTCAGCACAAAACTTCACTTCTTAATGAATACATTCCTTTTTGATTAGATACGTATTAGATGAAACCAAAGCTTTCAATATCCACCTGCAAAAGAGGGGGTTTGAAATTCTCACTGGTGATGGACGTGTTTATTTTCTTACCTGACACCTCAGCTGTGGCTAAAGCAGGTGAGCTATTTCTATGTCACTTACTAATAAAGAAATAAAGGGCTGTCTTGTGGCGCTCAGTGCATCGCTGTACCAGAATTCAGTTATTTTTAGCTAAACCCTGAGGTGTTGCCAGATGGCAAGGATTTGTGTTTGGAAAATATTTTTAAAACATGACAAGAAGATAATGGTAGTGTCTATGTTAGATGCTGTGAAATCAGATATGCCTTTGTATGATTTTTAATTAAATTTTTTTTCCAAATTGAGTTTTTTATTTCAAAATATTAAGGAGATACAAATGTTTTTGGCTATATGGATCATTTCTGTAATGCTTGAGTCCTGGCTGTAGGTGTGCCCGTCACCCAAATAGTGTTCATGGTACCCATTAGGTTGGTTTATTCCCCTTTTGTCCTCCCCCCATTCCCTGCTTGATTTCCACTGAGTTTTACTTCCCTCTGTGCACATGTGTGCTCATCAGTTAGTTCCAATTTAACAGTGAACACATGTGGTGTTTGCTTTCCCATTCCTGCAATACTTCACTTAGGAGAATGTCTCCAGTTCCATCCAGATTGTTGCAAAAGGCATTAATTCATCTTGATATTTTAAATACCTGATTTACCTTAATAAACACTTTCATCAATTTTCAGAGCATCTGTAACACATTTTATGGTCCTGAATTTTCATGGTAAAAAAGAAAACAAAACACTGGCAGAATATGTAATAAACACAGCGACCCCCTGCAGAAAGAAATACAAAGATACCAGTTGCGGTAACACTGTTGCATGCTGGAGCTCTATGTGATAATCACATGTGTATTTCAAACTAAAACGTAAAGAAACAAGATTTTTTTAAAAGGGAGAAGAGGGAGTGTAGAAATAATCTCTAAAGACCCGGGAAGTGCCAGATTCAGAGCAAAGCAAGATATTTGCAATTTCCTTTAATCTCTACTTACCGTTTGAGAACCACTGAGAGGGAGACAGAGGGAGAGAAAGAGAGAGAACGAGAGTGCTGGAGCCCAGGAGACGTGGAACCATTTAGCTGAGAGGTGTCGGTTCCATGCAGGGGCTACCTCTCCAGCCATGCCTATTCCCAAAAAGCCTTGTCTCTGTCCCCAAATTGATGTTTTTCCTCTAAACTTCCCAGATAATCGAGGGGAAAATGAACTCAGAGTCTGACAACAGCTGTCCGCATCGCCTGGAAGCCCTGGCATCAGGCCAGTGCTCTCTCTTCTTTGGGCTCCGCAGCATGGGCATAAATTACAGGTTTATTAGGTTGAGCACATATGGCCTTTAGCCACGGGACACTCTCCGTGGACTAGTCTGTTGGCAAAAGCAGTTTCTTCCCTTTCATTCACGTCCACACTCCATGAAAGAGACGAGGCCTCCAAGACTACAGCCCAGCCAGTGACCCATATGGCATTTCCTATCGTGGTTGATAATGCTACAATGAAACCCAGGGCAATGGTTCCAACACCCTTTTGCTCCTCATATGAAAATTATATATATTGCAGTTCAAAGCTAGGAGGAAAGAAGAGCGATATTACAGCTTATATTCATCAGAATTTGGTACATTTAATGTCAAAGTGAAATCTCTCAATTTTTTATTCTCCATCTTCTTCAAATATGTATTATGAGCCAGGCGTGGTAGCTCACGTCTGTAATCCTGCCACTCTGGGAGGCCAAGGTGGGAGGATCACTTGAGGCCAGGAGTTGGAGACCAGCCTGAGCAACACAGCGAGACCCTGTCTCTCTCTCTCTCTCTCCATATATATAAATAAAATATTTAAATAGCCGGGCATAGTAGTGAGCACCTGTAGTCCCAGCTACTCAAGAGGCTGAGGCAGGAAGATCACTTGAGCCCATGAGTTGGAGGCTGCAGTGAGCTATGATGACACCACTACCATCTAGCCTGGGCAACAGAGTGAGACCCTGTCTCTAAAAATACAAACAAAAAAAGAATGCACACAATGACATTTTTGACTTTATTTTTTGACATTTTGATGGACTGTCCCAACAAATGTTTTCAAAGATATCAGGTAGTGAAAATGATACCCCAGAGATCTCTCTAATTATCTCTAGCCTGAAGAGGGACCTTGCCATTATCTGTATAAATGCACTGAAACTGTTTTCTGTTGCTCTCTTAACAAACTGAGAGAGAAAAGGCACATCAATGTTCACCAAATTTGCAGCTTAATATTGGAACAATGCAAATTAAAATACAAGATGTGTGACAGATAAAATTTTGCTTTAGGGATATGCAAAACCTGAGCTCCCCCAAAGAAGAAACGTCCTGCCTCCTGTCTGCAGCATCAACGCCCTCCCAAGTTGCCAGCCAGCCCGTCTTATAGATTCCAGACTTGCAAGTTCCAACATTGCATGAGCCAATTTCTTAAAATAGAGCAATTTAATAAATTGAGCCTATATGCATAAACAAATTTAACAGAGGACTTTGACTGATATATATTAGTACGACTCATTAGTTTTAGAGAAATTGGCATAACTTACAGTAAAGTATAATTCATCATCTGGTGCATATGTTACAAATGCACACACCTCCTCAGAAACAGACCAGTTGACAACCCAATATAAAAATAGGCACTATGTACTGGAAAAGAGACACAGCCATCGAGGGTCTTATGTAGGGGACCCTCGTCCTTCTAGCACTGACTCAGGAACTTTGTTCCAAATAAACTCGCCCAACTGTACCTCTTCTATTTTTTATAACCACTGGGGATACCTAACCACAGTGGCATTCTCTTATTCATCTCCTTTGCAAATACTTATCTTAACCTCACTTTCTGTGCTTCACAGGGATCCACGACTTTGATTCTCAAGTAGCCATCTCCTGCTCTTTAAAGAGTTCCAACTGATCACATCTCAACTTCTTACCACCTGTCCTTTCTTAAATCCACTCCAGCCGGTGTATATATTCCTTAATACTTTACCAAATTCCTCTTGCCAAATACACCATTGGGCACTGGGGCCTAAGGAGGTGAAATTGCTATTCCTAATATTTACACAAAAGACCATTCTGTATCCACCCCTCTGCCCTCGATTTCCACTACCTCTATTTTTTTTGCAAACGGTTTCATCTTTACAAAAGCATTTAAAAACAACCTCTTCCCCATCATGGAGGGAAATGCAATAGTGCTCCATGCAGAGGTTATCTCAGGCTTCATTCTGCTTGTTCTGGCAGCATTTCAGAAGGGTTTGTCTTGGAGCAGTCAGAGAAGGTTGGACTTGTTAACAGGTGATGTAGACTAAATGAGTATGCTCTCCCAGTATTCCTAGGTTGAAACCCAATCCCCAATGTGATGTACGTGGAAGTGGGGCTTTGGGAGGTGATGAGGTCGTAGGTGGGATCAGTGTCCTAATAAAGTGACCCCAGAGAGCTCCCTCGCCCCTTCCACCGTGTGAGGACACAGCGAGAAGGCGCCGTCTATGAACCAGGAAGTGAGTCCTCACCAGGCACAGACTCTGCTATGCCAGGATCTTGGCCTTCCAGGTTCCAGGACTGTGAGCAATAAATGTTTGTTTTATGTAAAAAACCAAGTCTACAGTATTCTAGTGTACCAGCCAGAACAGATAAGACAAAGGACGTTAGGAAGGGCTGGAGAAGTCTACAGACACCCTAATCATGAGCTGTTCCCAACATTCAGATGAAGGGGAGGAAGGCTTACTGTGTCTAATTTCAATGGTCTTCTGCCCACCAGGGATGACAAACAGGCTGCTTTATATTTCTAATTTCCTTGATCCATCTGATCAATTGTCACATCACTCAAACATTGGAAACATGGGTTCGATGACCACTTTGCATTTCGGGAGTAGAAAAAGGAAGGCACAGGACGATATTGCTGTGCCTTCCTGGACTAGGAGGAAGTGCTTATTTTATTGTACCATAAATCAATATATGACATCCTTTGTTCCTGAGAATTTGAGACAAGTAATACCCCTAGGAAATAAGAAAACATCTTCTGTAAATGAATAATTCATTCAAAACTCTGAGGAGTGTATACATTTCATTGTCAGGAAATAAATAAACATATTATTTTGGACATAAGTCAATACTAACTGTTAAAGAGTGATCATTGTTTTCAGAGTGAATTTATTCTGATTTGTAGCCAGAGCAATGTGAGAAAAAGACGTTAGTAGACCACACCCAAGATGAGCCACCCCGTGATCTTGTTGCGTTGGGGGATATTGCTTCGCCATTCTCTCTCCTGGCAACCTCTGAAGAGTTTTGCCAGAGTGAAGGCAGCTTGGAAAATATCCAGCCACTTCCACAGTTCGTGCCCTGACAAAAAGTTTCAAGGTCGCAATGATCGAAAGGCAAAATCAATGTCAAAACTTCACCCCCATTCTATGATGAGCATCTTCACTGACTCCTTCATCAGGACTTAGAGTTCCCCTGGCATGTTGTTTAAGTAACTTTGGAGCCTTTATGGTTATACACCTTCATCTCCTCCGTGTATAGAACAGTTATGTGAGCAAAAGTTTCTGTAAATTGACCAGCATTTTATGATGCATATTAACCTATTGAATGTGGTTATTTGTGTAAGCAAATGCAGAAAACCATAGAAAACCATAATATCTAAGAACCACAAGTTTCCTCCAGAGCAGCAATGTCCCGTGAACACGCCACGTGAGCTACATATGTAGTTTTAGATTTTCTAATAGCTGCATTCAAGAGATCAAAAAGAAACCATTGAGATTAATCTTAATACATTTAATTTATCCCAGTATATCTAAAATATTATGAATTCAGCATGCAATAGAGACAACATTGTTCATGGGATAGTTTGCATACTTTTTTTCCTTTACTAAATAGTTGATATCCACAGTGGATTTTGCACTTCCAACGCATCTTGATTTGCACAAGCCACAATTCAGGTGCTGAATATCCACACGTGGCTATTGGCTACCCTTTTGGAAAGTGCAGTGCCAGAGGATGTGTGCTTTCTGCCATGATCACCCATTTTCTCTCACTTCTACCTGGGCAGCCACCTCCTGAACGGTTTCTAGGTGTTCACTCTTGCCCAACAAATCTATTGCCTCTCTGAGAGACCAAGTGGTCTTTTATCCCCTCATCTGTGTCCTTAAATCACCTTTATAAGAAGGGACTCATTCCTATACATGGCCTTTAAGTCCCTAAACCCTCCATTTTGCTAAGCCAATTTTGCCTTTTCCTGCCATTCCATCTCCCGTTCATTTGCTACACCCTAGATTTTCTAGCCTGAACCTCCCAAGCACCCAGCACTTCTACTTTGCATTTACTGTGCCTTTGGTCTCAGGTGTGTATCTGTCTTCGGTTCTTGGTGGTCGACTCCACGATAGCATCCACTGCACCACCTTTCTTCCATATGCACCATCCATCATACCCGGTTAACAGCCTAAAACACGGCAGCTAGAGCAGTCCATCAATGGAGTTAAATTAGTGTATGAGCAATAGTGCTTGCAAGTGTTAGGACCCACACTGTTGCCGTGCCTCATTGTTTAACTTATTTTTTTTCTTTTAAATCTTTATAATTTAAATTCTTTTCCCCAGGATAGGTTTTTTTTTTTTTCATTTCAGCATATTACAGGGATACAAATGTTTAGGTTACATATGTTGCCTTTTCCCCACCAGAGGCAGACCAAGGATGGCTTTTTTAAGCTTTGTGCTTTTAATTTTGATTTTTTATTTCAGAGTTTTACAGGGGTACACATGTTTTGGTTACATAATTTGCCTTTGTATAGTTTGAGTCAGAGTTATGAGTGTGCCCTTCACCCAGATAGTGTGCATTGTACCCATTAGGTGTGAATTTACCCATCCCCTCCTCCCCCTCCCACCTGCAGAATGAATGCTATTTCCATATGTTCACATTAGCGTTGATCAATTAGTACCAATTTGATGGTGAGTACATGTGGTGCTTGTTTTTCCATTCTTGAGATACTTCACTTAGAAAAATAGGCTCCAGCTCCATCCAGGATAATACAAGAGGTGCTAGATCTCCCTTGTGTTTTGTGGCTGAGAAGAACTCCATGGTATTACATAGACCACATTTTATTAATCCACTCATGCACTGATGGGCACTTGGGTTGTTTCCATATCTTTGCGATTGTGAATTGTGCTGCTCTAAACATTCTAGTGCAGATGTCTTTTTGATAAAAGTCTTCATTTCCTTTGGGTAGATGCCCAGTACTGGGACTGCTGGATCAAATGGTAGTTCTACTTTTAGTTCTTTGAGGTTTCTCCGTATTGCTTTCCACAGAGGTTGTACTAGTTTGCAGTCCCACCAGCAGTGCGTGAGTGTCCCCTTCTCTCTGCATCTGTTGTTTTGGGACAGTTTCCATCTATACCTCTTTATTGTTGTAGAAATTAATCTATAATATTCCAACAGTAATGTGATTGACATTTATATTTAATGCAGTATGTTGGAACACAGACATAATTACTTGGTGAAGGCCCAGGTTCTCTTCTGCATCAACAATGTGTGTGCCATTTGTTGTCTGATGTATGATTTGGGACAGGGTGAGGGCCAGTCTCTTATTTGCACCAAGCTTCAAGTTTCCTGTGTGTGAGGGGAGGAATTTAGAATAAATCACCCCTCAATCCATAGGCCAGTTTTCCTAGTCCCTGGCAGACATCAGTCGTTGATCACAGCATTCTGTTTTTCCGAGTCAAGAGGTGAATTCCCCTCAATGCAACAGAGTGCTTTCAGTCCCTTGTGCATATCTGAGGGAATCATCACGTGTGATTGAATAGATTTAACAGAAACGGTGTGGTGAATAGAAATGGGTGCAGATGTTCTTAGGAGTTGAGCTGAACCCTCTCTCTTTGCAGCTTGTGCTGGCTTCAGTGAATGTCTTCATGAACAGGATGTTCTGGAGGTAATACTGCTGTTATGTGGGACTTCCAGGGCTGCAGGATAAGAAGCTATGGAGCTTCCATGCAGGCTACTAGAAATACTGACTCTTGGGTCATTCCCTCTTTGAAACTCAGAAATCATGCTGCAAGATGTTCAAAGCCCATGGGAAGGCTGTGTGCGATTCTCCAATCAATAGTTTTAGCTGCACTCCCAGTCCACAGCCAGCAGTAACCACCAGCCACATGACTGAGCCATTGTGGCCATCCTATCTGGTTAAGTACCCTGATAATTCCCTTCCTATCTCTTAGATGAGAAGAACCCAGGAGATCTCATGAGCAATCTTCTTAGCTTGGTGCAATCAACTCACAGAATCATGAGAGGTCCTATTTGAAACCACACATTTTGGGCTGGTTTGTTACACAGCATTAGCTAACCAGAACAGGCATCAAGACCAGAAATGAGGTGCTGTTATTAAAAAAAAAAAAAACCTAAAATACCTGGTGTTAGCTTTGGAAGTCCAAGTGGTATATGGAAGCTAGAACCTCCATGGACTTGATTTACAGGGAAGAAATTGGAGGTTGGAGCAATGGGATAGGTAAAGACAGCCCTTCAAATAACTCATTTATTCATACCCTTACAGGAGGGGGAATAGCTTTTAGCATTGTGCAACTTTACGTAAACTTGTCTTTGTCCTTTAAAATAGAAAGATGTTGTCCCAATGAACATACTTGTCCTGAGTGGCTCCTAATAAACATAACACTTAACATTAATTTCACTGATGTATGATATTTATAATCTTAGTATAGTGTAATTTCCATGGCGTAGCAAAAGGTCGAGGATATAATTATAATAATACATCCTTTATTTGTGTCTCCTGGTTATGCTTAGATGTAAATTGTAAATACCATTTTTATTT
Source organism: Indri indri (assembly GCA_004363605.1). NCBI lineage: Eukaryota > Metazoa > Chordata > Mammalia > Primates > Indriidae > Indri > Indri indri. The sequence continues at coordinate 7,657 of RJWJ010030592.1, read as the reverse complement.
TCTATTATACCCCATGACTTTTCTACTGTTTGAGTCATATTGAGTCTATTTTTACATTATAAATTTTGCAAAAACATATTCCCCCCAGAAAACAACAGATTATGAAACGCACCATTCTTACATCTTTTGTCTACAAGTGAAGTTTCAACTCATTTCCCTTCTTTTCTGGTTATGATGCATATATCTACTTTTTCTGTGGTTCACTTCATTCCCACCTACTCTTGAATGTTTTTATAAAGTTGGAAAATACCCTTCAAATACTTTCCAATTTCTGTCTTCTTAACAAGTATTTAGGTTCCATATGTATTTATATCATTTCCTACTTAAATATGCATATTTCTATTTTTGCGCTCAAGCTATTTTGCAAACGTCTGCATTTTAAGGATAAGATGCCTAAAGGAAGGGCATTTATTATCTTCTTTCAGGATATTTTTTCCTAAATCAATATTACTTTGACATTTGAAATTTAATGCACACAAACATACATACCCACACGTGCATGCATGATATCAGAGAAATGCCGTGGGCTTCTGAAAATGTTTACTCCATCAAAAATGTCTTTATATTGACTTAAATTCTCTTCTTCCCTCACATGGGACACAGATCCCGTCCCTCAAATCAATTCATCCACAAGGTCTAAATTACTTGAAACTATTTTCATTTCTCTAAAGAATTTCAAAGTTTCTTTTTTTCAGAAATATCTGAATTTGCAGGAATATTATACCTCAGACCTTAAACACCTTGGAAACATTCGCTTATCCCTGTGAATCTTTGACTAATTCTAAACAAAATAGCTGTATCTACTATATTTATAGACTTTCTTCCTCAGTTACACCACAGAGACACAGCCCTAAAATTCTAATTATTAGTTTTTGGATTGTTCTTCATAATTTCGGGTCTGTGTGTATGTGTTTGTGTCTCATTCTGCTTTCTGCTTTGCTATGCTTCTGACTTGCTTGATTTCATCAACAAACCATAGAAGCATTACTGACTAAGTTGATTCCCTATATGCAATAACGTCAGGTTCTCTTATTTTTCTTTTAGGACATGTACAAAGACTATAGAAAATATTTGAACTGTCTAATGATATTTGACAGTCATAATAAAAGATAAGTAAATTATTAAAAAGTCACCTAATACATTGATGCCACACTAGGAAAAAAAAATTTCCCTGGGGCCACGGAGTTTTATTAAAACAAAATGATCCTGTCTAATTTGTTATTTTTTTATTGTTTTCTGTGCGTGAGTTATATGCAACACAATCCACGTTTTTAGAATTAAATTAAATATTCATTGTAACAATAAGAACAGCAGCAAGTAAGATTTTCATGAACCAACTGCAGGGTTTTTCTTCCTGAGGCCCCAGGCTCAAAATTATCCTGAGTTAAATACAACTCACATTTCAGTCAGTGTTAAAAGAAGCATAGTAGATACATTGATATCTAATTGTCTAAGTTCTCAGGAGACACCTGCCTCCTGCTCCAGGAGACATCTGTCAAGACCTAAAGAAGTTTTGGTTGCCGCAGCTAGACTGAGGGAGGAGTGCTACTTGCAAACTGAGGGCAGCGGCCAGGGATGCCACTAAACGCCCTACAATGTGCAGGTTAGCCCCCGCTGCAAAGAATCACCCATCCCCACATGTTAGCATTGCCGGAAGGTGAGAAAACTCAGTCTAGAATAATATTGATGAGTACAAAGGATAGCCTGGAACCTCTTCTTCCTCATGGTTTACAATTGATTTTAAAAAATCATCATGGGAAGAAATAAATCCCTGGTTATGTGGAATTCATGAGGCATGCTGTGCCTTGTACCTATGCAACCTTGGTCTGGAGCAGGCAGGTGAATATTATGCAAGTCACATCTCTGAATCTTTTATACCAACAAAAGCGTGGCACCCACTAAGTTCCCTGGGAACCCTTGTAACCTGATTTGGAGCAAGCACCAGGAATTTGAAATGGCCTATTTATGTGTATGCTCTTGCATTGTAATGTCAAATCCCTTCTTACCCCTCCAAGTTCACTTCTGCGTTTGATTGCTCCGAGCTGACCAGCAAGACAATCCCCCAGCCTACTTCCTGGGACTTTTTGCACAATGAATCATATGTGGCTTTTCTTTTCTGAAGCATATGCCATTTCGTTTTATTCTGGGCGGTTTGAATCACCCCATACATCTGTCTAAGTGCCGCTCTCGGGAAGTTCACGATGGGTGCTTCCGGACCGTGGTTTCTCACAAGAAAGCTTGCTGACCTAACCCATCTGTCTTGTCCCCCTGTAAAGTCTTTACTGCCATGCTTGTCTTCTTGCAGAGCCGCCATGTTTTTTATGAGCTTCCATTTTTCTCCCTTCTTGGCATTTTTCATTACTTACTGTGACTCTTGCATATTGGACGGTAAAAAGAGATTCCCCAATGGTTATTCTAGGATAAGATAAATGCTTTTATCCCTTTTTTATTGTTATTAGTCTTACTTTTTATTTCCTTTTAATAGATACTATTTTTTTCAAAGGCTTTATAGCACTGGATATATGTTCTCCTTTTTATTTTATTCACATTTTGCCCTCCACGACAGCCTTGTGATAAAGGTAGTAGCATTATCCTCATACTTTACATGACAAAACCTAGTTTCATAATCTGCCATTATTTGATAAAACTGGGGGTCTAAATCCTGTCTTCTGACTCCAGATTGTTCTTTCCATATTATTTGTTATGATCCTAATAAAAATAATACTAAAATAGAGTTCATATCACATGTCCCCATTGGTTGGTGTAGTCCACTCATTTAGGTATCTTCTAATTGATACGGATTCTTATGCCCTATTCATTCATTTGTGTTCCTATGTGATTTGATTATAAATGGCAGTGTCAGGGAATTGCTTAGTGTTGGGGGAGCAAGGGGAGGGGCCCCTAGAGAAGTCAGAACATAAAGTGGCTCACTGCTCCAAAGCAAAGGAGGTGACATCATCTCGTGGGTTTTAAGATACTGCTGTTTTTGGAATTCTGTAGACATTGGGGAAGCCAGCCACTCTGGGTTAGACTGACAGCAACTCTTCACATCCTAACGAAACAGAAATTGCATTAACGAGCTGGGTGATCTGAATGAGCTACTCTTCTTAATTCGAGATTGAAAGTGGGTGTGACAGAAGGTGTGGCTCCCAAATCAGGGTGGGGGGCTCTTTCTTGAGCTTCTGGGTTCGCTTTATCAGGTAGAGAAGATATGGAATAGTACTGGAATAGTACATTTATAAACTTTATGTTCTAAGGTGGATCCCACAGTTATATTGTTCTCCCAAATCTTCCTGTCCTACATGAGTCCCTGTAGATGTTGTCTAGGGATTCCCCATCAGGCACAAGGTAATGAGACAGTTCTACCCCTAACTAATCATGGAAAGCTGCTAGAATGCATGCTAGTCATTCTCAGTTAGGGTGGCTGTCTTAGGAGGGCATGGTGACTTAGGAAGAAATGGTCACTCTCTACTTAAATTATCTCTTTAACTTAGAAGGAAAATTTACCACCTTGTGGATCCTAAGAGTGTCAGATTCCTCAAAAGTATTTTTCTGAGCATTTACAACCAATCATCCACATCTTCAAATCTCATCCTTTGCAACTTGAAGTTCATCCAAGAGATTAACACTGCCTGTATTTCCCTGTATTAGGTTTTCATTGTTGCTGTAACAAATCACCCCATATATTACAGCTTAGAACCCACACATTTATTATCTCACAGTTCTGTAGATCCAAAGTCTGAGTAATTTGGATGATTTCTCTGAGTCTCCATAGCCGAAATCTCTATGTTGGCAGGGGAGTGTTTCTTCCTTGATTCTCAGAGATAAATCTACTTCCAGGAACATTTGGGTGGTTGGCCGAATTCAGTTCCATGTGGTCGAGGTTTCCTGTTTCCTTGCTGGCTGTTGGCTGAGGGTAAATTTTGGCTTCTTGGGTGTTAGAGTGAGAGACTAGGAGACAGGGCTGAGACTGGGTGCAGGGGCTTGCAGAGTGGGTGCAGGTGTTAAAGTCTAACCAAGGGGCGTTGATAATCACAGACATAACCAGCTTCGACCAGCTTGTCAGCTATCTTGGTCACCCTATCCGAACTCTGGCTAACCACCATATCATTTGTATTGTGGTTTTAAAATTTTTCTGCCTTTGAAATCACCATGGCAATTCTGACACCACCATATAAAGTATGAATATGAGAGTGAACCCAATTCTAGGAAGAACCACCCAAATTCTTAGTAAAAGCTGACCCTTTAACCTTGAATATCTCTCCCCTCAATTAGCAAGACTTCAAAAGACCAAAACCCACGTCCTCCTGCCTCTCCGCTCTTTTCCCTTGAGAGTGTACTTTTGCTTTCAAACGTTCAGTAAAACCCTGCTTGCTTCGGCTTATGTAGTGCATCCTGAAATTCTTTTCTCCCAATGATCTCGAAGAACCCGGACCAACCTCCACCCAGAGGCCACTAACGTTGGGGACTCTGGGATTTTTTGGCTCCATCTTCGAAGCCAGTGGTGGCAGCTTCTAATGGTTTGAATTGCTTGGACTCCTCCTTTCTGCCAATTTCGTCCCTTCCCTTCTTCTATGACTAATTGTTCTATCACTTTTTTTTTTTTTTTTTTTTTTTTTGCTTTTAAGGGTCACATGGTTTTGTTAGATAGCCTTGGATATTCTAGGATAATCAGCTTACCTTGATATCGGCTGCCTTGCAACCTTAATTAGATCTGCAAAGGCAATTCACAAAAGCACTTAGATTCATGTTGATTTAATAGCCATGGGGACAAGAATCTTGGGGGGGATGTCTTTATAATTCTCGTTACTATGTTCCCCTCCATAAATAAATGTTAAGGCCTTTTACAACTGGCCTTGGGCACCCACAAGACTAGATTAGACTCTCTACTCACCTACAGGGCTCCCCCAGGAAGAGCATAATTAAGAACCATATTGATATTAATCTCACACCCTTTCCCAGTCTAGCAGTCTAAATTATAATCCATAAATGGTACTGCCTGTATTCAGGGAAAATTAGTTATCCTCTCCTCGCTGATGTGGTTGTCCACCACTCCAAATTATTTGTCCTCTTCAATTTAGAAAACTCAACATATAGAAATATCTTTATCACTTAAGGTCTTCCTTTTTGCTCAAAATCCCACACTCTGAAAGCGATCCACGCTAGTGATGTAGCAGTTGTTGTTTTAATATTTCTAATTACTCTGCCATTCTCATCTTACCTTAAAGGTCACTTAGTGAGTGAGCGCTCTTGAATTCCAATCTTGTTCTCTCCATTCCTTTAGATAATCACAGGTTAGATTGTTTATTCCCTTCATCAATTTCCAACAGTCATCCAAGGTGGATACATTTCCATAAATCATCCATTTGTCAACATTTGAATTTTTAATCAGTTTGTAATCACATCCAAGAACAACGGAAGACCTTGAGAGATTGTTCTGTTCTTTGGCAGTCTTGTGTTCTTAGGTAGAAAGATTAATTACTTTTTTTCAAATTCTTTTTTTTTATTTCAGCATATTACAGGAGTACAAATGTTTAGATTACATATATTGCCTTTGCGCCACCCAAGTCAGAGCTCCAAGCATGTCCATCTCCCAGACAGTGCACACCGTACCCATTAGGTGTGTATATACCCATCCCCTCCTCCCCACTCCCACCCAGCCCAACACCTGATGAATGTCACTACTGTATGTACACTTAGGTGTGGGTCAGTGAAGTCACTTAATACCAGTTTGATGGTGAGTGCATATGGTGTTTGTTTTCCATTCTTGGGATACTTCCGTTAGTAGAATGGGCTCCAGCACCATCCAGGATAATACAAGAGGTGCTAGTTCACCATTGTTTTTTGTGGCTGAGTAGTGCTCCATGGTATACATATACCACATTTTATTAATCCACTCATGTATTGATGGGCACTTGGGTTGTTTCCACATCTTTGCAATTGTGAATTGTGCTGCTATAAACATTCGAGTGCAGATGTCTTTTTTATAGACTGTCTTTTGTTCTTTTGGGTAGATGCCCAGTCATGGGATTGCTGGATCAAATGGTATTTCTACTTGTAGCTCTTTGAGGTATCTCCATATTATTCCCTGTCCCAAATGTCTAAACTGTTAATATTTACATGTTTCCTTACTGAAATTCAGAGTCAGGGCCCCATTTTCTTCTATATGTATTCCAACATATTTTATTCAAACTGATTTTACAGCCTGAGATAGTTCAGTAAGAAGAGTTCATTTGTAAAATTCAATCTGACCCCTGGAAGTTTTCTAGTATTTGTTTTTCTGTGAATTAACTGACTGGTTTGGGTTCTTGCTTGGGCCATTCTGGTACTTTTAATTGGAATTTATTAGGAAATACTGCTTTGAACATGAAGTAGTCTGTCTTTAAACACCACACACACGCACACACACACACACACACACACACACACAGAAGTTAGTGTAATATCCAGACCAACATTTTATCTTTATTTCTAACTGTGAGATTTCCATTGACATATGCCATCTCAGGCAGCCTTTTCAAGCAATAACCTGGCTTTGGTGATTTATTACTGTAGTTCCTTATGTTTTAACAGCTTCTCCAGTGCCGTGATAGGTTATAATAGAATGATGGAAGAAGGTGTTTTAAAGCAATTTCTGAATATAGATCCAATTTTGCTCACCTAAAAAAAATTTTTTTTAAGAAAATAGAACCACGCAATGTCACTTTGTTATATATTCCTTTTGCTATATTGAACACTAATGGAAATCCTTTGCAGCACTAAATCTTCATAAGGATATGATTCTACCATTTTCCTCATTTATTAACAGCAAAGTAGCTATTAGGTAATTCTACTCAAGACAACAAAATTAGCTTCTTAGAACACAGTAAATTGAATGCACACTATAAAGCAGGCTTTGATTCCTCTATTTAACTCTCAAAAATTCTCCCTTAAATTGCAGTTCAATTAAGAATTAGACTAACATAGAAATTTTAAGAAAAATGTTATTATAAGATATGAAAGTGTGTTTTAAATCCGCCACTGGTTTAAGATACAGAGTAAATTTAAAATAAAGTTATAAGCACTGATTTAATCCTTGAAAAGCATGGCTTTATTTCTGTAAGTGTGTATCAGAAATGAAGATTTTTTTTTTTTAAAAGGAAATGTGGTTCCTAGTACTGTATCAGAAATGTATGAGAAACAATGTATTCTGGCATGTTTAATATTTGCAACAGCGTGATCTCAGTAGCCTTGCAGATCACTGAGCTGGGGTACTAAATGTGATGACATGGCATTTTGTATATTTTTTACACATTCTTGCCCATTCTCAGGTGGATTTGGGCTTTTGTTAGTATCTCAATGCTATCTTACCTGGGCAGGAAATTTAGGTCCAGGAAAGACTTTAAAAACATTAATATCTCAGCAGAAAGAGTCCCCAAGTAGTTAAAAATAGGGGAAGTTGCATCCTAGAACGTTAACGTTGCTAAGCAAGCCAAATTATTTTAGGTATTTCTTCCTGGCATTAATTTTTCTTGTGTTATTTTCATTTTGGAACATAACTGGGAACCCAGAACACTACATGAGACCCTTGTCCCTTCAATTACTGTGATTGAAAACCGTAATTAAAAAGATACATGGGAAAACTTAATAACCTATGCATATTTTTATGAGACAGAAA
>RJWJ010030591.1:0-19790 GCA_004363605.1 Indri indri | reverse complement strand
CATTTTTGTGAGTTTGCAGTGTTTCTCTCACTAGAAAGAACTTGCAAGTACATGCAAGCAAATGGAAAATGATACTCAGTTATATCAAAGACAATTGGAGGCAAAAAAGAAAATGCAAATTGATCTGGAGAAAGAATTACAATCTGCTTTTAATGAAATAACAAAACTCACCTCCCTTATAGATGGAAAAGTTCCAAAAGGTATTTTTTAATTTCAAATATTTCTTTGCAAGTCTGACTTCCTCTAAAAATGTACCTAAATGATTTGACAACTATATTCCAATGATTAAATGTCCATTATACTCTGATTTTTAAATAACTTAATATTAAGTTTTAAGATTATTGGTATTGGTATTTAAGATATTGGTATCATTGGTGTCAGTACTTATAATGATTTCCATGGGCTTCAAATCATAAGGATTTAAAAATTATTTTGCAAATACACTGGGCCTGATCTTAAAAAAGGTGATTCAGAAATTATTAAAAACAAATTATCTGTTTCCTAACATTGGCTCTTTATTTAATTTACCAAAACTTCCCAGATTTGCTCTGTAATTTGGAACTGGAAAGAAAGTTTGCTGATCTCCAAAAAGAACTGGAAAAAAAAGAAGTTGAAGAAAATGAGACTTTGCGGAAAGAAGTTGATTTGCACTCAGAATTGAAATCTTTACCCCCTGAAGTAGAAATGCTGAGGAAAGAGGTAAACACATTTTTAAGCACTTACCCTTTGTTTTGAAATAAAAAACATTCTAATAGTACCTTAAGTATTTTGATGTCATTTATTTTAAACTAGCAGCAAGAGACACAAATAGTTGACTCACTCGTTAGGAGGAAAAATGAATATAGTTCATCTTTTAATTTGTTCTTACACTACTGGATGAAAAAATACTTATTTTCAAAGTGTATTTAACAGTGTACATAATAACATAATCCATGCAACAGCCATTTCTCTAGTCGTCAAATGGCCTACCCTTAGTCTTTACCTCTTTTTTCTTGGTAGTAGCCATATCACTGTGTTGAGTAAGAGAGTAGTGAGGTTAGGGGCAGCACTGACAGACTTTGAGGCCAATACAAAATCTTACAGGCTAGTGAATATGATTCTGCAAATCCATACCTGCTCTTTCTTTCCACCTTGCTAAAAGAAATAAAAATGGCAAGAATTTGAGTACTTACTATGTGGCAAACATCATGGTGAAGAACTTCAGGAACATTATTTTATTTAGTCATCCTATAAATTCTTTGAAAGTAGGTGCTGCTTTTTAACCCCAACAACCAGTTATCAAACTACTAGTTGAGCCACAGAGATCTGCCTCCTATGCCTGTCATCGTAACCACTCTGCTGTATTACTCCTCTTTGCTTTGTCTTGCCTTTATCTCTCCTCTTTTTCTCATCTCCCTCTACCTTTATCTTTCACAATGATTAAACAATTTGTAAACTGGATATGGATAATTTAAATTAATTATTTAAATAATGCTTTTTAAATAATAATTTTAAACAATTAAGCATTTAAATTATTCATGGATTAAGTTTTGGGACATCCGAGCTGCATTCAAAGCCTTTAGGGAAAAGAAATAAGTCAAATTCTGAGAAAAACCATAAAATACCTGGCACACAATAAAGTTAGAAAACTCTCTAGGATGATAAGAAAATAAAGACACATCCTACTTAAGTGTTTTCCCTGACTGTTCTCCATGCAATCCTTACTAGACCCAAAGAGATTAGAAAACACAATATTGAAGGTAAACAGACTAAGAGAAATGTGACAAGAATACCGTATTGCCTTTCCTCAGTCAATTCTTTAATTTAAACGAGTTTTTCTTGCAGAGAAAATTTTGCCTGAAAATTGCTTCAATGAATTATACAGTGCTAAATTATATTTCTTTTCATAGATACATGATAAATCTGAAGAGCTCTGCATAGTAACATCAGAAAAAAAAACAAATTGTTTTCTGAGGTAGTTCATAAGGAGAATAGAATTCAAGGTTTACTTGAAGAAATTGGTAAAACTAAAGATGACTTAACAACTGCTCAGTCGAATTATAAAAGCACTGATCAAGAATTCCAAGATTTCAAAACCTTTCATATGGAATTTGAGCAAAAGTATAAGGTGGTCCTTGAGGAGAAAGAGAGAATGAATCAGGAAATAGGAAATCTCTCTAAAGAAGCACAAAACTTTGGTGTAAGTTTGGGTGCTTTGAAGACTGAGGTTGGTACTGGATGATGTCTAAAGAAATGACCTTTAGTCTTCTTGGGTTTGGTGTGTGTGTGTGTGTGTGTGTGCGCGCGCGTGCGTGTGTGTGTGTGCGCGCTCGCATGCACACGCCCAACCGCACCATAAGCTGCTCTGCTTTTACTGTGTCACATTTACTTTTTTTTTTTTTTAAGCTTTCTCGCATGACCCAAGAACTTCAGCAGAAAACATCTGAGGATCATGAAAGGTTAAGTGAGGTGGAGCAGCTAAAGGAACAATTAGAAAATAGAGTCTCTGTGCTGCAAACTGTAGAAAAGGAGAAAACATTGATTACTGAGAAACTTCAGCAAACCTTAGAAGAAGTAAGAATTTTAACCCAAGAAAGAGATGACCTAAAACAACTCCAAGGGAGCCTTCAAATTGAGAGGGACCAACTCAAAGGTGATATTCAGGATACTGCAAACATGGTAAGGTTCTGATTGATTAAACTTTGAAAAATCAGAGCCTCTAAAAACATTATAAGAGCCGTCATTTATTATTGATGATCAAGTAGTAACTATAAAATAATCTTATTTCATATGCTAATGGAAATTGTTTTATATTTCTATGACAAAGAATATAGACACTCAAGAACAATTATGAAATGCTCTTGAGTCTTTGGGACAACACCAAGAAACAATTAACACACTAAAATTGAAAATTTCCGAGGAGACTTCCAGGAATTTGCATATAGTGGAAAACATAGGAGAAACTAAAGAAGAATTTCAGCAAAAGGTAAAGGGTGTTTATTTTCAGAGTTTTCATATACTTACATATAAGCTTTCTCTTTAACCTCAAACACTTAAGTATGTAATGATAATTTTGGTTTTATTTGTTATTCACGATGGCAATAACTAACAATAATTTAACAAGTTTAACACTGATGTCTTTGAAATAACTTTGAACATAACAGCTTACAATCCATTTGAAAAGGAAAGGAAAAAAGTAGTTCAAACTTTGGATAGCTGCTATTTCTGAGACCTGATGTATTTTAAATATCTTTAAAACCCCCTCTGAATTCTAACAAGATACTAAAGATTGACTTTTAGTAATTATGGCTAAAGTATTTATTTTATGTCAGATTTTCTGTAGTAAATTTGCTTAGAGTTCACAATTTAGTCCATTACAGAGGGGATTGCCTATAATGTTATAAAGGGTTTTATTTGCAATGCATTTCTGTTTTCTCAAAATTCCTTTAAAATACATTGTCAATGGTAAGTTTTTAAATAATATTTCATTTTTGTTATAGTCAATACCATTTAAATCAAGAATATTTACTACTAGAATTTTAAAGCATTCTTCAATGGGAAACTGGTGAAATAATCTTTCATACATCCACAGCTTAGAATAGTGTACAGTCATTTTTTTTTAATTTGTGGTAAAGTATACATAACATAAAATACACCACCTTAATGATTTTTATGTATATGGTTCAGTAGTGTCAAGTTCAGTCACTCTGTTATACCGTCGATCTCCAGAACTCTTTTTGCAAAACTGAAACTCTATACCCATTAAACAACAGATCCTCGATTTTCCCTTTCTCCAGGCCTTGGCAACTACTGTTCTATTTTATGTCTCTAAGATTGACTATTCTGGGTACCTCTTATAAGTGGAATCATGCAGTATTTATTTGTCTTCTTGTGACTGGCCTATTTCATTTAGTATAATGTCTTCAAGGTTCATTCAAGGTTCACATGTTATAGCATGTGTTAGAATTTTCTTCCTTTTCATGGTGAATAATTTTTCATTGTATGTACAAGGGGGCATGGAAGAGTTTTTAGAAAATGGAATTAAAAGATAAAAATTAAAAATATGAGCTTTGTTTTTGAACATAAACTCCATCAAAGTCAAGACAATTTTGTAAGCAGTGATACCAGCCATTTAGTCCATCCATAAAGAACTGAGAGTCCTAGGAATTTAAACATGTCAGTGCAGTCTTTTTTACATCATTAACTGAAGAAAAACGGGTACCCTTTAAAGATTTTTTTAAGACTATGAAACAAAAAGAAGGTAGACATGGCCAAATCAGGACTGTAAGGTGAATGCCTGATGATTTCCCATCAAAACTCTCCCAGAATTGTCCTCATTTGATATGAGCAGGAGCAGTGTTGTTGTAAAGGAGGATTATCTCATGAAACTTGCCTGGGTGTTTTTCTGCTAAAGCTCTGGCTAACTTTCTTAAAACACTCTCATAATAAGCAGATGTTATTGTTCTTTAGCCCTCTGGAAAGTCAACAAATGAAATGCCTCAGGCATCCCAAAGAACTGTTGCCGATCTTTGCTTTTACTGGTCTGTGTCTACTTTGACTGGACACTTCCACCTCTTGGTAGCCATTGCTTTGATTGTGCTTTGTCTTCAGGATTATTCTGGCAAAGTCATGTTCCATGTCCTATTTAAATTCTTCAAAGAAATGCTTCCAGATCTTGATCCCACTTGTATAACATTTCCATTGGAAGCCCTGCTTTTGTCTGCAGCTGATCTGGTTGCAGCAGTTTTGGTACCCATCAAGTGGAAAGTTTGCTCAACTTTAATTTTTCAGTCAGAATTGTATAAGCTGAACCAATTGCTATGTCTGTGGTGTTGGCTATTGTTTCTGTTGTTAATTGTCTCTCCTCTTCAATTAAGGACAAAGGAGATTAATTTTTTCCTTGCAAACTAATGTGGATGGTCTGTTTCAGTGGGCTTCATCTTCAACATTGTCTCGTCCCCTCCTAAAACAAATTACTATTTGTAAACTGCTAGTTTCTTTGCAGCATTGTTCCTGTAAACTTTTCATAAAGTATCAATGATCCTACCATTCTTCCAACTAAACTTCACCACAAATTCGATGTTTGTTTTTGCTTCAATTTTAGCAGGATTCACGTTGCTCTGATAGGGGCTCTTCTAAAACTGATGTCTTATCCTTCTTAGTGCCTCAAACTAGATCCTGTTTAGACATGTTATAACAAGTTAGTATAAATTTATTTTGGTGCAAAAAATTTTGAAATCTGCTCATAGTTTTTTAATAATATGCACTTTCCATGAACTTTTCTTTTTTTAATTGCAGGGTATTGTGAGGGTATAAACATTATGGTTACACTTCATGTCTTTGCCTCACCCAAGTGTGGGTTAAAGGCATGCCCTTCCCCCTCTACAGTGCTCCCCATGTCCTTTAGTTGTGGATTTACCCCCATCCCCCTAATCCCTGGAGAGTATTTCTGCCATGTGATCACTCTAGTGTCGATCAGTTAGTACCAATTTGATGGTGAGTACAAGTGGAGCCCATTCTTCTGCTCTTGCGGTGCCTCACTTTGGATAACGGGCTTGAGTTTAATCCAGGAAAGTATAAGAGGTTCTAGATCACTGTCATTTCTTATGATTGAGTAATAGTCCATTGTAAACATATACCAAATTTTAATAATCCACTCATGGATTGACAGGCTAGAACTCAAAAAAATCAACAAGAAAAAATCAAACAACCCCATCAACAAATGGGCAAAGGAAATGAACAGAAACTTTTCAAAAGAAGACAGAATAATGGCCAGCAAACATATACAAAAGTGCTCAACATCTCTAATCATTAGAGAAATGCAAATCAAAATTACAATGAGATATCACATAACCCCAGTGAGCTTGGCCTCTATCAAAAGATCCCAAAACATCAAATGCTGGCAAGGATGTGGAGAGACAGGAACACTCTTACACTGCTGGTGGGACTGCAAATTAGTGCAACCTCTGTGGAAAAGAATTTGGAGATATCTCAGAGAGCTAAAAATAGAAATACCATTTGATCCAGCCATAGCACTATTAGGCATCTACCCAAAAGAGCACAAAACATTCTATGATAAAGACATCTGCATGCGAATGTTTATGGCAGCACAATTCACTATTGCAAGGATGTGGAAACAATCCATGAACGTCTTGAAGTCCCCTCATATATACCACATTTTGCGTATCCATTCATCCATCACAGAATCACAGACACTTGGGTTGCTTCAACCTTTTGGCTATTGTGACTAATGCTGCTTTGAACATCGATGTACAAATATGTCTTTGAAACTCTGCTTTCAATTCTTTCGGATACATATCCAGAAGTGGACTTGCTGGATCATATGGTAATTCCATTTTTAATTTTTTGAGGAAGCATCATAATGATTTTCATACAGCTGCTCCATTTTCCATTCCCACCAACAGTGCACAAGTATTCTAGTTTATCCACATCCTTACCAACACATTATTTTCTATTGTTTTTGGTAGTAGCCATGCTAATGGGTGTGATGTGGTATCTTAATTGTGGTTTTAATTTGCATTTTCTAATGATTGTATTCTTGTTAGCCATTTGTACACCTTTGCAGAAATGTCAGTTCAAGTCTTTTGTCTATTTTTAGATTGGGTTGTTTGATTTCTGTTGTGGAATTTTAAGAGTTCTTGATATATTCTGGATATTACCCTTTTTTCAGTTATATGATTTGTAAATATTTTCTCCCATAGGTTGCCTTTTCAGTCTGTTGATTGTGTCCTTTACTACACAGAAGTTTTTCATTTTGATGCGTGTAGTCAGATTTATCTATATTAACTTTTATTGCCTGTGCTTTGATACCATATCCTGGAAATTATTGCCAAGACCCATCTATGTTTTCTTCAAAGAATTTTCCCCTATGTTTAGGTCTTTAATTTATTTTCAGTTGATTTTTATACATATAATATAAGGTCAGGATCCAACTTCATTTCTTTGCATGTAGATATTTAGTTTTCCCAACATCATTTGTTGAAAAGATTGTCTCTTCCCCATTAAGTATTTCAAGAATGCCCCATTCCCTGGCATTTGCTGGAGATCTTGTGACCATATACACAAGGGTTTATTTCTGAGGTTTCTATTCTTTCCATTGTTTTATATGCCTGTCTTTATGTTAGTATCATATTGTTTGATTACTGTAGCTTTATAGTTAAGTTTAATTGTAAGACCTCCAACTTTGTTCTTTTTCGAGATTTTTTTGTCTATTCAGGGTCCCTTGAGATTCCATATGAATCTTAGGAGAGATTTTTCCAGTTTTACAAAAGGCATCATTGGGATTTTGACAGAGATTGCATTAAATCTGTAAATTGCTTTGGGCAGTATTTACATCTTAATAATATGAAGTCTTCCAGTCCATGAACATGGATGTCTTTCCATTTGTGTAGTCTTTAATTTCTCTCAGCAACATTTCTAGGTTTCAGTGTACAACTCTTTCACTTCCCTTGGTTAAATAAATCTCTGTGTACATTTGTATACTACTGCTCTATAAAATGAGCTGCTTTTTTCCCCCATTTCCTCTGGAGCACAGTCCTGCCTTCGAAAAGGAGCTTTTTCTATTTCTCTCTCCCTATGCTTCAGTACTTCTCTCCTATAAAAACATTTTCACTTGCTCCATATCTTATGTCTTATTGTCTTGGCTTATTTATAATTTGGATCCACCATGGGCCAAAAGCACTTGACCTTGATTTGAAATGTTTAACTTCTACTTTTATGATGGGAAGGCTTTTTAAGTAGATTTTTGAAAATAAGATGTGACAATCAGTAACTACTTTCAGTAAATCCAAAATGCAATGACAGGACCCTATAGAAAAGGGGCAATAGAGGAAGAAAGAGGGACAAGGAGTGTTATACTCACTGGAAACTGCTAGATCCTCTGTTACCAAGTTAGTCCTGGAATCCATCCAAGTCGATAAAAAGATCTAGCTGAGGATTCTTTGGGGCAATTCTGTTCATCGGGGGTCCTGTAGTCTGGGATGCAAGACTGAGATCAATTTGGTTTTCTGTCATGTTCATGCTGGAATTGGCCATGGATACGTGACAGTGGGTGTGGGGATTTCCAGGGGTTCCTCTGTTCATCTGGGCACCAGGGGCTGCATCGGTAGCTCTATCATGAATCCCCCTGGAGTGCTCATTTTCAATCCTGCTCGACGTGTCTCTGGAAATGTAGTTTCTTTAGCATATCTCAACAAGAACTTTAAACTTTGTGATTAGTAAACTTATTCTCCTATAAAAGAAATTTTTTTTCTTTTTTTAATAATTACATCTGTTAGGTTTTACTCATAACCATGGTAGCTGAAATGCCTTTTAGGCTAAATTCAGATTGGAATATACCTTGATTATCGCTACAGAATACTCTCTCAGTCTGCTTTGTATTTATGTATACTACTGCTTTTAGGAATAAAGATGAGACATTCTAAATTATGATATCTAACAGACTAATCCCAAAGATTATGTGTTCCCCACCTTAATTTCTCATGTAGTTAGCTCTGTGCTCACCATTGTCAGAAGCTCATGCATATTGCCGACAATAAAAGGATAGTTCAATAAAGTATGGTTTATCCATATCCACTCTAGAGAATGAAGCAGCTACTAAAAATTATGATTTGAAGATTACATAACAGCATGGGAAAATAGATATGATCTAAGTAGATAGGAAAGACAAGCTAAAAATAATCATATGTATATAAATTAATTATAATAGCTATGTTTAAGAAAAAATTTTAATAGGAAAAACTCTGGAAGGAAATATACCAGAATTCTAATAGTTGGTTATATGAAGTTGCTAATATTAGATGGAAAGATAAAGGAAAGACATTTTTTTCTTTCTAATGTGATTATAGATTACCATAAAACCTTTTAAATACATGTGTGGCCAATATGGAGCTGAACATGTTTAGTGGGCTAATGTAAGGTTATAGAATAATACCCTAATGTTGTGCCAACAATTGCAACGTCAGTCTCTGTCTCCCTTTACCAATGAGTTCATAAATTAGGTTACCTTTGGTAGGTTATGACTTATTAATATTTATGGATAAATGAATGTATATAACATGCTTTTCTTATCAGTATATAAAAATATATTAAGAAAAGATGAATTATGCTATTATATTATGAGATACATCTCTACCAAAATTATTTCACCCTCTACTTATAATAAAACTCTCTATCCTTTTGTGAGTACAACTGCCTCTGAAAATATAGATTTGCTGGGAGTGGGGGACAGGGAATGATTTCTAGCTTTAGGGTAGGAGGGAATAGGTAAAGTGATAGAGTTCAAAGTTGCCTATTCCACTCCTGTAGTAGTAGAAAAACAAACTACTAGTAGTATGAAACTTAGAAAGTATTTATGGAAGATAAGTACAAAGGAAAGGCAAATATCTTTTATTTATTACGTAATTGGTTTGAAGTAAGTGAATATGCATACAGTCAGGTTAACCTATCATATGTGAAGATAATTATTATAGTAATTCTTACCAGTGAACAGGCACAAGAGCACAGACTCTGGAGCCAGTATTTGGGTTCTAAACCTGGCTATATCTCTCTGAGTGACCATGGGCAAGTGACTTCAGCTCTCTGAAGTTCAGGTTCCTCATCTCTCAAATGGGGATTATAATAATACCTCATAAAGTGATAGTCAAGATTAAATGTGTTAAGGTTTGAGAATAGTACCTGGTACATAATATATGTATTGGCTATTTTATTATTAATATTACTGAGGTTGTTGTTATTAAATACAACTTGAGTGTATTTTAGATGGATAGCATAGATAAAAAAAAAGAATTTGGACGCTAAAAACACCCAAACACTGATTGCAGATGTTAAGGATGATGAAGTAATTGAGCAACAGGGGAAAATACTTTCTTTAATACAGGAGAAAAATGAACTCCAGCAAATGTTAGAGAATATTGCAGTGGAAGAGGAACAATTGATGACTGACCTAAAGGAAAATACTGAAATGGCAGGATTTAGCACTGTATATTGGCAATACATTTGCATCTTTGTTTTAGATTTTTATCAGCTTTATTTAAGTATAATTTACTGGCAATAAATGTATCTGATGGAAGTATACAGTCTGATGACTTTTGACAAGTGTCTCTACCTTATGTAGTCCACACCCCAGTCAAGAGAGAAAATATTTTCATCATCCCAGAAAGTTTCCTCATACCCCTACCAATCCTCATCTTGCCTTTTGCCCCACATACCAGTCCTGATGTGTTCACCTCATTCTGTGTCTTCTAGAACTTCATACAAACAGAATCATGTAGTATGTAGTGTTTGGTGTTTGATTTGTTTCTACATTGCTTTTTATTGCTGAGTATTAGTCCATTGTATGAATGTGCCACTATTTTTTTTCTTATTCCTTCTCCTATTGATGGGAATCTGGGTCACTTCCAGTATTTGGCTGTTTTGAAAAAAAACTTTGTAAACATTCTCATATGACTATGTATGTACATTTTTTTCTCTAAGGTAAATATCTAAATGGAATTGCTGGGTCATAGGAAGGTGTATGTAACTTCATGAGAATTTGCTAGATTGATTTCCAAAGTAGTTATACCATTTTACATTCCCATCAGTAAATTAAGAAAATTCTGGTGGCTCCACATCCTTATTCACCAAAACTTCATATTAATTGGTGCTTTTAATTTTAGCCATTCTAGTGGGTATGTAACTTGTTTTAATTTGTGTTTCCCTAATGAAAAAAGATGTTAAACCTTTTGTCTTTGCTCATTGGCCATTATATACCTTCTTCTATAATTTATGTATTATTTATCAGTGGTGTGCTGTAGATTTTCAGTGAACAGGTTTTACATATTTTGTTGAATTTGTTCCTAAATGTTTCTCTTATCTATGCTGTCTTAATGTTTTAATTTCATTTTAATTGTTTATTGTTGGTGTTTGCCAATATTTTCACACCTAATTTAGTTTTTGTATCTAAATTGTTTAGGAGCAATATAATGTGTATAAGTTGAAATTAATATTTGGAGAAGTTTACTATGGATCACAGTCAAACTTGACTGTTTGTGTTTTACTTTTCTAAGTTTCTTGGTATTGCCAGCTTGGTCAAAAGAGCTGAATGTAAATAAGCATACAAACAAAATTATATTCTCTTCTCTTTCTCTGGCTAGTTTTGTCTTTTGCTTTTATCTTGATATGAGAATGTCAGTGTGTAAGCTTACTGACTGGGATTAGCCCAAGACATGCTAGCCAAGGGTGGCTGCCATTGTGCGCTTGCTGGTGATCAGTGCCACAAATCAAAGCCATCCCAGTGTTCGAAAAACCCATAACTATAATCACATTATTAGTTGATGATAGTTTGGCAAAAGTCTTTTTTAGCTTACAAGCAGAAGTGAGCTAAGCTCTCATGATAGAATACAAAATCCAATTCTAGTTCTCACAATAGGAATGTAAATTGAACAATAAAGAGACAATATATAAAACATATTCTTGGCATCTATATGATTAAGGACTCACTTTCTTTTTTGAATTAATCTTTTCCTAAATAGTTTGCCCTGATGTCTTCATTTCTAGGTTGAGGTAAATGTTGATTTTTACCTGATTTCATAAATATAAGTTAATATTTATTTTAATATCAACTTTTTAAAAAATTCTAGACCATTGAGAACCAAGAAGAATTAAGAATTCTTGGAGACGAACTTAAAAAGCAACAAGAGATAGTTGCTCAAGAAAAGAGCCATACCATAAAGAAAGAAGAAGAGTTTTCTAGGACCTGTGAGAGACTGGCAGAAGTTGAAGAAAAGCTAAAGGAAAAGGTGAATTTTTAAAATTATCTTCCTGGCTATTTTTCCTGACTAAATTTTTTTTGGTAACATATTTTGATTCCCATAGAGCTAAATCCAGAAATAACATGTACCTCCCAAATGAATAGATCTTAACGCTAATATTTTAGACAATTTCAACTTACACCAAGATTAAATTAACATACTTTGTGAGGATTATATTATTCTAGAGTCTTTAGGTGAGAGATTGCCTGTATCATTTAAAGAAATCGTATATATTCATTCATCAAATATATATTGAGCACTACCGTGGACCAGGCACTGAGATGCATTAGACAACAAAACAAATCTCCTCTCCCTGTGAAGCTATATTAGTCACTCTCTAAAATGTAAGATTTATGACAATCACCATGTCTTTGATGTCTGCAGTTTCCTGAATCATTTATTTTATAGAAGTAAAGTGTCGTTGTAGTATTTGCGTAAGAGCTAAGACCCCTGTGACAACCTGGGCATTTCAGCCCAGTGATCCTTTCTGTGTAAGCTAAGGGCAGTGCCACTGCATTATAGATAATATATTGTGGTTTCTATTGTTCTTCTGTCAAGTGTATTTTTCCTAATATGTGTTTTCTTTTCATTCTGATCACTCTCACTATTCTAGTAAACCTAATTGAGTTTACTAGAACCTTATATCTATTTCATACTTCTCCTAAAGAAGTAAAATCAATAGCCTGTGAAGCTCAACGTTTCAGTATTTTGGAGGGGCCACCCCTTATAAGCATTTTATTAGACATGAAAGTAAATTATCCAAAAAGTTTTTAAGAGAGTGAGGAATTAGTTATTTGACAGCTATATTTGTACGTTTAATTAGTCTCTTTGCTTTTTTTTTATCTCATTTTCCCCTTACCTCCTTAATGAACCTATCTCAGTGTCCTAAGGCTGCCATATCAAATTGCCATAAAATTGGTAGCTTACAGAAACAGAAATTTATTCTGTCACCGTTCTAGAAACTGGAAGTGCAAAATTGAAGTGTCAGCAGTACCATGTTCCTTCTGAAGGCTCTAGGGAAGACTCCTTTGCCTCTTCCTAGTTTGTGGTGTCTCCCAGCCACCCTTGGCATTCCTTGGCTTGTTACTGCATCACTCCAGTCTCTGCTTCCATCTTCACATGACCTTCTAATCTGTGTCTTTATATGTCCTTTTCTGTTGCTTGTAAATACACTCTCATTGGATTGAGCGACTGCTCAGCAGGGTCTCTTCTTAATCATAATCTAATTACATCTGCAAAGGCCCTATTTCCAAATAAATTCATATTCTGAGGTTTTAGGTAGACATGAATTTGGGTGGGACACTATTCAGCCCACTACAGACACTTATGTCTGGAAGATTAGTTTACTTTTAGTGCTACTTGTCTGTTTACATGGGGAGGGGAAGCAGGGCTATTAATGATTTTACATAAGAATCTTGAGAGAATGTAGGCAAAATGGTAATTATAAAAATTGTACATCTTAAGAGCCACAGCTCCAAGAAAAACAGCAAGAACTTCTTAGTGTACAGGAAGAGATGAGTGAAAGGCAGAAAAAGGTGAATGAAATGGAGAATTTAAAGAATGAGTTAAAGAATCAAGAATTAACAATGGAACGTATGGAAATGGAGCGACTTGAGTTGGCTGAGAAACTTCATGAAAATTATGAGGAAATGAAATCTATAACCAAAGACAGAAATGATCTGAAGCAATTACAGGAATCACTTGAAACAGAGAGAGACCAGCTTAAAGGATATATAAAAGAAATTGAAGCTACAGCAAGTTATGCCCTTTTCCTTCATCTGTTAAAAGTTTCTTTCAAAAACTGAGCAAAGGGGGAGGCAATGTTGGGATAATGTTATGTTTCTTAAATTTCACTTGCTAATTAAGGGCCTACAAACAAAAGAAGAATGAAAAATTGCTTGTATACATCTAAAAGAACACCAAGAAACTATTGATGAAGTAAGAAGAAGCATTTCTGAGAAGACAGCTCAAATAATAAGTATTCAGCAGGACTTAGAAAAATCCAAAACCAAATTACAGGAAAAGGTATGTCTTTTCTTCCTCTCATCCTTTGACACTTCTTCCATCCTTTCTCCTTTAAAGAAAAGATAAGCAGTAAGTAGTGGCTAAGTTATAGTTCATTCATTTATTTGGTAAGGATTTGCTAGGGTCTAATGTGTCAAGCATAGTCTTGGGTTATGGAAATACAATGGGAACAAGGTGGACAAAATCCCTATGATCCATTTGTAGTGGAAGAAAGCAGCTGATAAATAAACAGTCGAATGTACAAGATAACATCAGATAATGATAAATGCTAGGGAGAAATGAAACATTGGGATAACTGAGCCAATGTGTTAGGCACCTACTCTGTGCCCAACATTGAGACTATGGATATAAATAAGACATTGTTCTGTCCCCCTGATATAGGCATATAGAAAATCCCTCAAGTCCAATATGGTAAATACAGAAATATGACAATGCAAAATTACATGGTACCACTAATGACCATGGAAAGGGGAATAAATCTGTACACATAGAAAAATTGAAAAGCAGCATGGGGGCCCATTTGAAAATGGGAACCATATATTTATTGGAATACAGCCTACTTACCTATGATTTTTCTCTTGTAGCATTTGGAAACCAGTACAGAAATAAGTGTGCAACTGACTGAATCAACAGTTTGTTGGTAAAGCATAAGATTTGGTTCACTTTTGGTCTAAGCTGGAAAGAAAATTATGATAGAATATGTCTAGCAGAAAAGTCATGAATAACTTTAGTTGGAAATGAGGGAAAATGAATAGATAGGAGTTTGTGACCCAAGGTAGGCTCTCAGGGTTCAAGATCACTCATTGTTATAGAAAGTATCCTGATCTTTTCCCTTTAAAAAATTATGATAGTAACAGTAATCTTCAAATGGGAACCTTGGGATTTTATCAATATCATAAGATCCCAGAGCTTCATGAGGAACAGGAGCAATTTACCAATGTGAAAGTAGTCAGTGAGTCTCAGGAAACAATAAATGACTTGGAGTTATTGAAAGAACAGTCCACAACCAAGGACTCAACAACACTGGTAAGCATAGAAATGGAAAGGCTCAGGTTGACTGAGAAACTTCAAGAAAGTCGTGAAGAAATAAAATCTCTAAGGAAAGAGACGACCTTAAAATAATAAAAGGAGCACTTGAAGTGGAACATGACCACCTGAAAGCAGACATTAGAGAAACTTTAGCTAAAGTAAGTGTCATCTTCTCCTCCCATTTAGTAAATATTTTATAAGAGAAGACAGCTGTTTTCTTAAATAAAAGCAATGCTAAATTACAAGAAAGGGTAAAGCCAAAAATACATTATTTCTTTCCTCCTCTAAACCTGTTCCTCCAGCATCCCATAAAGCATGACTGTCTTTCTCATCACTTCAGTCAGAAATCTGGGAGTTGTCCCTACTGGTGGTGTCCCGTGCTCTCTGCTCATTCTATAATCCAAGCACCAAACTCATTGATTTGAGAGAAAGAGAGAGAGAGAGAGAGTGTCAGTGTGTGTGTGTGTGTGTGTGTGTGTGTGTGTGTGAGAGAGAGAGAGAGAGAGAGAGAGTGTGTGCGTGTGTGTGTGTTTAAAATCCTCCCACTTTTCTCTCCATATTGCCACCACCCTATTCCAAGCCACCATCATTTCTTTCCCTGGCTTTCTGTATCAAACTCCTAACCGGTCTCCCCACATTCATTCTCACACTTCTCGACTCCGTTTTCCATTCTGAGCCCAAGTGATATTTTCTTCTTAAATTCCTTTAATATCTTATTGTTGCTTTGAAAATGAAGGCCAGGATCCCCTACACGGCCTATGAGGCCCTGGGTCCCAGACCTTGCTGGTCTCTAGACTTCATCTCACTCTTCCTCCTGCTCCTTGTGCTCCAGTAACACTTACTGGTTGCTCTTTCTTATCTCATCACTTTCAGACACTCTGGTCTCTCTACCTGCAGTGGTTTCTTACTCCTTTTTGCCTAACTAATATTTTTTTTTTTCAGATCTCAGCTGCAGCCTTCATCCCTTAGGAAGCCTTCCTCATTAGTCACAATAGGTTAGGTTTGACACTAATGCCTGGGGAGAACCCAGCACCTCTATTTGGTAAGATATGACATAAAATCTATCTTTGTCCCTAAAAGTGTAAGCAGAAGGCAGAGATCATGTAAATTTGATTTATCGCTTTGTTTCTAACCTCTAATAGGGTACTGACAACAGAATGAGCCCTCAGTAAAAAAATGTTAAATACCTGAATGATGGAAGAGCTGGAGGTTGGAAAGATTGCTCTGTAAATGAGTCATTGAACCCTACCTTAATTGTTTTAGGAAGTATTCTGATTTCTTTTCCTCTAAAATAAAATCTCTCTGAATATCAACTGTATTGTTTTTTGATTCTCTTAAGATCCAAGAGTCTCAAGACAAACATGAACAGTCCTTCAATGTGAAAGAAAAAGATGATGAGACTACTAAAATAAAGAATGAGATGGAGCAATTAAAGGAGGAATTCAAAGCTAAAGATTCAGCACTACTAAGAATAGAAATGGAAAACCTCACTTTGTGCAAGAGACTTCAAGAAAGTTACGATGAAGTGAATTCCATAGCTAAGGAGAGAGATGACCTACAGAGACTGTGAGAAGTTCTTCAATCTGAAAGGGACCAACTGAAAGAAAATATACAAGAAATTGTGGCCAAAGTAGGTTTCATCTTTTTACCATATTTTTAAATAAATATTTTGTAAGCAGATATTTTCATAAGCACCACAGCTTTGGAAAAAGGTGTTAGTTAAGTGTAATGGTTATAATTTTTCTATAAATTTCTTGGAATTTCCTCTAATAAAGCACCTGGAAGTTCAAGAAGAACTTAAAGTTGCTCATTGTTGCCTGAAAGAACAAAAGGAAACTATTGATAAGTTGAGAGTGACTCTTTCAGAGAGAGATGCTGAAATATCACACATTCAAAACAAGTTAGAAACAACCAATGATGAACTACAGAAAAAGGAAAATTGTGGGTGAAGGAGCAGTGCTAAGAAACCTGGGCAGAGTGTAGCTAACTGGATTATGAAGGCTACTATTAAACATACTTAAACAAGGTTGCTTTCCAAAGCACTTTTTTCCTTAAAATAAATAAATTATACACATGTTCATATGTATATTTTGGCTATTAACATATTTTACAATCATTTTTAAGATCCAGCAGCTTCATGAGAAACAGGAACAACATATTAGTGTAAAAGAAATTAGTGAGACTGAGGAAAAAATGAGAGAACTGGAACAATTCAAGGAGCATCTCAAAGCCAAAGACTCCACATTACAAAATTTAGAAGGTTATAGGCTCAAATTGACTGAGAGACTTCAAGAAAGTCAAGAAGAAATAAAAATTATGATTAAGGAAAGAGATGAGCTGAAAAGGGTACAGGAGGCCCTTCAAATGGAGAGAGACCAACTGAAAGAAAACATTAAAGAAATTGTAGCTAAAGTAAGTTTCTCTCATCTAATGTTTTTTTAATGCAAAAATAGTGTTAAGGCGACAATGATGTTCACTATTAAGTTTTATTAATTTTCCTCTAATCATAAAGGGACTGGAAACAAAAGAGGAACTAAAAACTGCTTACATTCATCTGAATGAGTACCAAGAAACTGTTAGTAGAGGAAATATCTCAGAGAAGACAGCTCAAGTAGCAAATATTCATTGGGATTTAGGAGATTCAGATGTTGAATTATAGGAAAAAGTAGGATTTGCTTAGTTAAATTGGAAAATGACATCTGATTATTACGTTATTCATATCCCTTATGAAGGAAAACAGAACACACATTAGATTACAATGTAGAGATGATTGCCTTAATTTAGGAACAATTCTTTGTTTTCCTAAAAGACTCTGCTTGTATCCTAACTTATTTTATGATTTTCTCAGATGCAAGGACTTCAGGAAAAAGAAGATCAATTTCTTAAGATGAAAGCTGTCAGTGAGACTCAGGAAGAAACTCATGAAATGGAACACCTGAAGGAGCAATTTGAGGCCCAGAAGTTAACTCTGGAAAATACAAAAATGGAGAATGTTAAGTTGACTCAGAGACTCCATGAAAACCTTGAAGAAATGAAATCTGTAAGAAAAGAAAGAGATGACCTTAGGAGTGCGGAGGAGACTCTCAAATTAGAGAGAGACCAGCTCAAGGAAAACCTAAGAGAAACCATAATGCGAGTGAGTTACCATCTCCTACCAGCCCCCAGTAGCTAAGACCTTGTGTCTTAAAAGAACAGTTGGCCATAGCATTAGTGGGAGTGTAAAATTGGTCTGATCTTGGGGAAGATGGGAGGGGGTATATTTGGTAACACCTTCCACTTTTTTCAATAAGTTTATTCATTGACCCAAAAAGTTTAATCGTAGCTATTTATCCTGCACACATTTGCATAACTATGCAAAGATATTTGTAGAATATTACAACAAGTTGCAATAATGAAATAAAGCAAACAAAAAATGGGGAAAATTCTAACCATTCATCGGTAGGGGACGGTTAGATGCAGCACATTCACGCCATGGAATACTGCGCCACAGGTGAAGAATGCTGTTGGGGTGGAGTGCTGATTTGGGAGTGTCCTGCTGGGGAAAGGGGGGGGGTAAGTTGCAGAGTCATGAGGATGAGGATGGGAGGCCTCCGAAGGGGGTAGGAAGATGGTTACTTCCTACCCTAGATCTTTCTATACTGTGTGAATTGTTTTACTCTCAGTGTATTATTTTTCTTTCTCTAATAATAAAGGACCTAGAAAAATAAGAAGTAGAAATCACTCACATACATGTGAAAGAGCACCAACAACTATTGAAAAACTCAGCGGGATTGTGTCACAGAACACAGACGAAATATCAAATACACAAATAGAGTTAGAAAACTCTACCACTGCCTTAAAAGCACAGGTATTTTGTTTTAAGTTGTTACTGTGTAACAGAGAGTTTGAATCAGATCTTTTGTGTCATGAAACAAGATATGAATTAGCCAAAAATTGAAGGCAAGTGAAGATTTGCCTATTTAGAGACTATTACTTAGCTTTTTATCTATATCTGTTGATATTGTAATTTATTGTATGATTATCTCAAGATCCAAGAACTTCAGGAGAAAGAACATCAATTTCTTAATGTAAAAAATGAGCTTGGG
The DNA here is from genome assembly GCA_004363605.1 of Indri indri. Lineage (NCBI taxonomy): Eukaryota > Metazoa > Chordata > Mammalia > Primates > Indriidae > Indri > Indri indri. Next base: position 862 of record RJWJ010030591.1, on the reverse strand, counting down.
GAAGCTATATATCAAACAGAGGAACTGAAAAAACAATTACAGACCCAGAATTCAACTGTGAAAAGTATTGAAATGGAGAAATTAAGGTTGACTCAGAAACTTCATGAAAACCTTGAGGAAACTCTAAGAAGAGTAGAGGAAACTCTCAAAATGGAGCAAGACCAACTTAGGGAAAGCCTTAGAGAAACAGAAGCTGAAGTAAGTTATACTCATTCCTCTTCCTAGCAAGTAAATGTGTTGTTTCTTAAAGCGATGAACCCTTCTTTGAAACAAGCAGTGTAGTTGGCAAGAGTGAAATGGTATAACCTTTAAGTGCTTAATTTGGTATTGTTCTTGAAAATTTTAGAATAGCATTTTCTTTATCGACTGTATCATACATATATATTGACTGAATTGTTAAAAAAATATGTGCATATATGTGTGTATATGTATATCTACCACAAGGTTGTTCATTGTAGTAGTTTGTAATGGGAAATAATTTAAATGTTCCTTATTCAGTATGATGTTGGCTGTGGGTTTGTCATAAATGGCTTGTATCATTTTTAGGTAAGCCCCATCTATGCCTATTTTGTTAAGTGTCCTTATCATAAAAGGGTGTTGAATTTTGTCAAATGCTTTTTCTGCGTCGATTGAGAGTATCATACACTTTTTGTTTTTCCTTCCGTTTATGTGGTGAATTACATTTATAGATTTGCGTATGTTGAACCATCCCTGCATCTCTGGGATGAAGCCCACTTGGTCATGGTGGATTATTTTCTTAATAAGCACCTGGATTCGGTTAGCTAGAATCTTGTTGAGAATTTTTGCATCTATATTCATAAGGGAAATTGGTCTGTAGTTTTCTTTTTTTGATGCATCCTTT
>RJWJ010030590.1:0-19312 GCA_004363605.1 Indri indri | reverse complement strand
GGGGTAATCTCACAACTAATGGACGTGGTGAACATTGTAGAGGGGAAGGGCATGCATCTAATCCTCTCTTGGGTGAGGCAAAGTCATAAAATGTAACCAAAATGTTTTTACCTTCATAATACCCTGAAATAAAAATAAAAAAAAAAATAAATAAATAAGCACATCTCTACCAGTTGTGGTAAATATAACTTTTTCTGTATTGGGCTTGGCCTTGACAAAACCTGATAATAGTCCAGTTTTCATCAATGCAATAAATAGTCTAATCAGTAAAAATAAAAAAAAAACCCAAATTCTCTTACCTTTCATTTTTGAAAATGTCTTTACTTTGCCTTTATATTTGGGAAAAGATACTTTTCCTGGATAAAGAATTCTTTGTTCACAGTGTATTATTTTTTTCTGTCAGCACTTTAAAAATATCATCTCAGTCTCTCCTGGCATCCAATGTCTGATGAGAAGTCTCTTCTTAGTCCACTTTTGTTCTCCTGTATGTAATGTGTCTTTTTTCTCTGGCTTCTTTTAAGATCTTTACTTTTGATTTTCAGCAGTATGACTCTGAAGTGTCTCGGTGTTGTTTTTATATTTATCCTGCTCAGGGTCCACTGAGCTGACTGAATCTGTGCTTAATGTTTTTGATCAATTTGGAAACTTTCCTGCCTGTATATCTTTAAATATTTATTCTTTTTGTCCTTTTTTTCTCTCTTTTCTTCTTCTTGGACTATGTATATTAGGCCTCTCGATTCTGTCCCACGGGTCATTGAGATTCATTTTGTTTCAGTTTTTTTCCCTCTGTACTTTACTTTGGATAATTTCTATTGACTTACCTTCAGGTTCATTGATGGAATGGAGACTAAAGGATTCAAAGCAGGACAAAGACCTGATCAAGTCAATTATCTTATTAAAGAAAAAAAATCACTATTTTTTAGTCCTCAGCCCTGTTGGTTGACTCCAGCATCTCCTGGACAGCCCACTAACCACCTTGGCCTCCCAATTCCATGACCTCATCGTCACTGACTTCCTTCTCTGCTCCTGTGCTGTCTAGTACTCCGCTCCACTTCATACATTGAACTTACTCATGGCCTCAAAGCACTTCACCTAAAAATCAGGAATTCGACTTTCTGAGCACATCCTCCTCTCATTCGGGATTGTTTTTGCATCTACTCCATAGGACTGGTTTTCTTTTCTACTGAAATCATCTATCCACTGACCCCTTTATTCTCTCCCAGTCCATCAGTCCTTTTTATTCTTCACTTCCCTCCTGACCCAGCTTAAAGTCTTGGTCCATCATTTCAGTAACATTCTTGCCAGTGCCTACAGCGCCCTTTCCATTCTTTCCTTTTAGCACTCCTCAGTCAAGACCTCAGTTCCAGATGAAATCTACCACCTTCTTTTTCTATGGCTGAGCATAGAATCATTGTAGATTGGTTGTCACTGTGCTTATGAGGTCAACAAATTAAAGGACTCAGCAGTCATGTTTCTTCAGTCAACATGGTTTAACATTCTTAGCAATGACGATTTTAAACCTTCTCCATATTACTCAAACCTTCCACATGTTCCTTCTCAGCAGATGACCTCTCTTCCCACTTTACTGAGACAATTGAAGCCCTAAAAGGAATTTTTCCTCAATTTCACACTACCAGACAAACAAATTCTGTTCTTTCCTTTTCTCATTTTGAGAAAAGGAAAAGAGACGCCTCTTTTATAAGGCCTCCAGCCATACTTCAGTACTGTCTTTCTCCACCATCCCAGGAACTGCCACTGTTTCCTGGTCTTTATGGTCAGCTGCGCCCTCTCAGCTGACCTTCTGATCAACACACATTAGAAGATGTGAAAAACATAAACCAAAAGTCTTGACTCCACACCTCCCCCAACATCCACCCTCTTTCCTCCCTTTTATAGCTCAGCTTTTTCTTTTCTTTTCTTTTCTTTTCTTTTTTTTTTTTGAGACAGAGTCTCACTCTGTTGCCTGGGCTAGAGTGCTGTAGGGTCAGCCCAGCTCACAGCAACCTCAAACTCCTGGGCTCAAGCAATCCTCCTGCCTCAGCCTCCCAGGTAGCTGGGACTACAGGCATGTGCCACCATGCCTGGCTTATTTTTTCTGTGTATTTTTAGTTGTCCAGCTAATTTCTTTCTATTTTTAGTAGAGATGGGGTCTCGCTCTTGCTCAGGCTGGTCTCGAACTCCTGAGCTCAAATGATCCGCCCACCTCAGCCTCCCAGAGTGCTAGGATTACAGGTGTGAGCCACTGCGCCTGGCCTATAGCTCAGCTTTTGAAAGAATTATCTGTATTTCCTTTTGCTCAGCTCCCATTACTTCTCAGTATTCCAATTTGAATTCTGCTACCTTACCCTGTTTTATTTTTTTTCTTAGGCATCTGTTATCTTTACCTGTTTTTATATATTTTATATCAATCTTAACAGTATCAGATCTACAAATCTTTGCCTTCAGATTTACAAAAATTAAAAAGCTTGATAATATCTACCATTGGTGAAAGTGTATGAAAATTGGCCCTCTCATACACTGTTAGTGAGAATGTAAATTGATGCAGTTTTTTTGTTGGGACTTAGCATTTGACCTAGTGGTAATTCTTCTAGGAACTTCTTCCACCTAAATACTCATGGGTGTTCTTAAAGATCTGTGTTTAAGAATGTTGGAGTATTGTTTATAGTATGGAAAAATTGGAAACATCTTAAATGTCTGCCAGTATGAATAATGGTTACATAAACAATGGCATACTCATACTATGTAATACTGTAGTTATTATAGACAGAGTGAAGTCGATGTATATAGAGAGCACTCCAAGACAGACCGCTGAGGTACGAAATCAAGGCACAGAACGGTAGGGATAGTATGATTCCATTTAGGTAAAAATTATGCATGCAGAGCTATAATGTATATATATAAACTGCATTTTTCAAAAGGGTTAGGAGGGTGTCCACCAAAATTCTATTATAATTTTGGTTATTCTGAGGATATAAATGGAGTTGGGAAATGATGGGAATGCTAAAGCAAGACTTTGATCATTAAATGCTGCTTTTAGTTATTACTTTGTTTTTTACAATTAACATGTACAGACATGCATCAGTTAACAGTGGGGATACATTCTGAGACATGCATCATTAGGCAATTTCATCTTTGTGCAAACCTCATAGCATGTACTTACAGAAACCTGAATAGTACAGCCTACTGTTATACACCTAAGCTATATGGTACAGCCCGTTTCTCCTAGGCTGCAAACCTGTACAGCATGTTACTGTACTGAACACTGTAGGCAATTGTAACACAATGGTAAGTATTTGAGTATCTGAACATATCTAAACATAGACAATGTACAGTAAAAACATGGTATTATAATCTTTATGGGACCACCTTAGTATATGTGGTTAGTTGTTGACCAAAACATTATTATGTGGTGCATGACTGCATTCAAATATTAAATAATTTTAAAACATTAAATATTAAAGACACAAGTTTTCAAAAGAGCTTTTGATATTTTGTTAAAAGGCAGAGACTGTCCTGGGCATTGTGAAAATATTTTGTCAACTAAAGAATGCCATAGAGATGGCTTGTACCATACTTTTTCTTGTGTTTCCTTTCTCGTGACTCCATTAACAGTAAAGCCATATTTTTATACATAACAATAATATACTTGTATATTCTATTCTATAGGTAGAATTTAAAATATTCTTATTATTATAAAATCTTTAACAGATTTTGAAGAGGAATTTTCTGACCTTATAAATTTGAATATTGTTAAAGAATTGGTCTGAAGCTTCTTTTGGATTATTAAATGCTGGCTTCTCACCATCACAGTGATTCACAACACTGTCATAATGAGTGGGAGACAGACGTGGGAACAGCTGTGATCTGTCGAGTGCCTGCTGGGCCCGCTAAAAGGCCCAGTGTTTTCACATACATTTATTAAAACCTCCTCTAGCCCAGAGTTGCTAAACAATTTGACTGAGGTTCCACAGCAAGTAAGCAGGGGAACAGAAATTTCAGCCTAGGTCTCTCTGACCTCACGGCCCATGTTCTTTATTTTATGTTACATAAATAATATATTAATAGATTGTCATTGTAAGTACCTCAGAAAACACAGATAGCAAAAAAGCTAAACCTACCTTTTTTACAGAGATCTCTTCCAGCTCACCTCCCTTCTAAGAGGTAATGACTTCATTAGTTTGGTATATCTTTCCAGATCTTTGTGTGTGTATGTGTGCATGCATGCACTTCCATACATATTTATGTACATAAAGTTATAAAAACAGAAACAAAAAATGAAATAATACAATATATAGTATCATCCATGCTTTTCTGTTTGCTTCTCTTTAAAAAATAGTTTTTCCTTTCTGAACTCCAAGTTTTACAAGACATTTGTGTATCAAACAAATCCATTGTTAAGAAATAATTTCCTCAGTTGTATTAAAGACTGTTGATATGATTGCTGATCAGGATGAAATAACTAGTATTAACCCACTGAGTTTTGTAATTCTTGCAAAAAGCAAAACAGCACACTATTTTGTTCACATTTGTGACCTCATCTCTAGTAACTGCAATTTGTTTTAGATTTTCTAAATAAAGAAAATGGCTCTTGAACCCCTCTTTCCTTCTTTGAGATCCCTTAGAGGGTATGTGGTTGAGGATGTCGTGGTGTTGTGTCATGGGACTCTGAGGATCTTAGGAGGGTAGAATGGGAGTCAGTGGTCGAGCTTTTCCACCAAGGATAGACGCTCGAGGTTTGCCTGTCTCCTTCACATTCCGTTTGAGTCCACTCCCAGCAATCTGAGACAGAGTCATGTCAGTATTGAGGATGTATGTTCTTTTCACCAGGCTGGGTTTCCATCATGGCAGAAGCAATGAAATCTCACCACATCATGAAGGCTTCACATGCTGCCAGAATCTTGGCTAATCTAGACCGAGAAACTGTGCAAGAAAAATATCAGGATGGGGTGTATGTGCTACACCCCCAGCATCGAACAAGGTAAGAAAACATAAAGCCTAGAGGGCTTAAATGTTTAATTTATTTCTGCATACTTTAGATAAGTTAAATACCTTATAAGTCAAATATCTTGTTTATTGAGTTTGTCTGTAATAACCTCAGAAGAATTGAAGATAGTTGTGAAAAGTATGTGAACTAGCTGAATTATGAGGTTATTTCACAAAGGGCTTACAATAAGCCCTTCTGCTAAAGCAGTTTTACACAGAGAATGCTGTGTAGATTCTTACCAAATGCACTTAATTCTGCTTCTTTTTAAAACTCTCTCCCATTAGTCAGCCCATTAAAGCAGATGTCCTTTTTATCCATGGCCTTATGGGAGCAGCATTCAAGACATGGCGCCAGCAGGACAGTGAGCAGGTTGTGATTGAAAAGGCTTTAGAGGATGAAGACAGGTATACAACGTGTTGGCCCAAGGTAAGGAAGCAGCTGACTCTGGCAGGCCACCTTTATCTCACGACACACCAACATGTCATTGGTTTTTGGGACCCTCATAGTGACTTGCTTATTTTTCTCTTTTTACTGGGATTTTTTTTCCATGCAGTTCTTCTTTCGCTTAGGGACACTTATAGTATGTTATGATAATAGCTCGGCTTGTCACCCTGTGTTAAGTAATTTCTGTTTAGGGTGCAGTCTGTGACTTTAAAAGAATAGAGTCATGGACTATTTTTTAATCCATCAGGTAAAAAACAGGGGCAAGAGCCAGTAATAGTTCACTTCCATTGAAATATAATACAAAAAAAACCAGTATAACCACAATTATATTTGTAGTTCCATGGTCTTAATTATTATAAAAATAGACTTTGAAGAGGTAATTCTACTTTGAATTTCTTTGACATTATTTCTTCCAAAGAGCCTTAACTCTGGAATGAATTCATTGAATGGAATTTTCTTAAAGCTCGTTTAAAAGCAATGCTGCATGTGTGAATAGTTTCCAGGATTTTGTTCCGCTACTTCTTACTCATTCACACAAAGGCTTGTGAAGTGGAAAGAGTGGTTTGCACGTTTTCTCTGGTGACACTGAAGTACAGAGATGACAGTAGACCCAGAATCCACAAAGACAGAACTGTGACTATTATTATTGGTGGCTCTGAATTAGTACCTCAGGTCCCAAGTCTGTCAGACTATACTGTCTATCCCGAGATAATGGCTTTCTACTAAATGCTTTCAAAAAGCCAATCTGATAATAGAATCCAAAAAACAGGCCTTGCTTTTAGCTTTAGCAGATTAAAATTGAGAAAAATCTCTTCAAACCTTCATTGGCCTTATGCTATAATTATTGATACCTCTTTGTGACCAGAGACAAAAAAGATAAAAGCTGGAATTGTTCTTATAATCACCTTCAAACTTTATTCCAGTACTATCTTTAACTAGTTGACAACAATTGTAAGAGGTCTTTAGTTACAAATTTCAAGTTATAAATTTCGCTAGGCAGTAATTGGGGTGGTGGAAATTCATACGTTCTCATGTACCTTTTATTTTACTTAGACATGGTTAGCAAGAGACTGTCCTGCTCTCCGGATTATATCTGTGGAGTATGACACCACCCTCAGTGACTGGAGAGCAAGGTGCCCCATGGAAAGGTAACAGAGGGGATTTTAGACCGGGAGGAAGGGGAAGAGTTCAGGCCACAAGTGGATCCTCTGGGATTCTTATATTTTGATGCCACAGATAGGATTTCCTTATGAAAAACTAACCTAACCTTTTGTTCTCTTCCTTCTGGAAGGCATTAGCTCTAAATAAACAATGAAATAGCAGAAGGCTTAGATATATTGTCAGTGTTGGAATGTTGGGCTCTTAACGTGGTTCATATACAAAAATTCTTTTTTTTTTGGAGATAATGTCTTGCTCTGTCTCCCAGGCTGGAATGCAGCGGCCTCATCATAGTTCACTGTAACCTCAAACTCCTGGGCTCAAGCAATCCTCCTCAGCCTCCCAAGTAGCTGGGACTACAGGCACATGCCACGCCTGGCTAATTTTTCTGTTTTTAGTAGAGATGGGGTCTCGCTCGTGCTCAGGCTGGTCTCGAACTCCTGAGCTCAAGCAAGGATTACAGGCCACGGTGCCTGGCCATTTACAACTATTCTAATAGTTAAGGACCATGGATTCTATAGCAAAGTCTCCTTTTGTACTGGAAGTAAAAGTGATGTTTTTTGCTTTTGTGTTCGCAATCATGTTGTCTAAAGTAAGCAAAGAAAAGGATGCTGAGCAACATGAGCTGCTGTATCCCTTGTGTGTCCTCTGTGCCCACTGCATACACAGGAGGAGCACTGGATTTCTGAGTTACAGGACCGAGATTGTAGCAGGATCCTACATTTGACTCACTGTGCAGCCTTAGACAAGCCAATTAACTTGTCTGGGAAGTTTTGTCTGCAGATTGAGAGAGTTGGTCTAAATCAGTGTTATCAAACTGCTTTGTGAGTGGACCTACATGTGTGCCTGAGAAGGGTGTTTGGGTGAGTGAGCAGAACCCCGGGTCTCCTTCCCCGTTCCACCCTGAGGAGCTCTGGAGAACGTTTATTTTAAAGATGCTTATCTACAGATAAACACTTTTAAGCTATCAGACTAGATAGTTTTTAAGTTCCATTTTCGTTTAAAAATCACTTTATTTAAATTCTGATTCTAATAGCTTCCTGGCATTTCTAAATAATAAACCAAAATGATGAAAGTTTAATATTTGCAGCATCAATACATGTAGGACTAAAACCCACAAAAGAGACAGCATAGTCTTTAGTGATGCTTTCATTGTCAGGTCCTGGAAAGAGAGGATATTCACATCCTAAGTGGTGGGGGCAGGTGGGGCGAGATGCAGGTTTGACCTGTAAAAATTGCCAGAAACATATTAGATGCTCAAACAATGCTTGTTTAGTAAATGAATGGTCTGTTCTGGGCTTAGATATTCCTAATTCTGCCAATGTTAATATGTTACAAATAGAGATTGAACAATTTCAGAAATCAAGTGGAGAGAATAAGGTTATTCCTAACTCCAAAATGTAGTATGTAGCACTGTTCTCATAAACAAGAGTTCTTGACTAATTAGATCATAAATTGGGGGCATCAACAGCCTCCCGTTTTGCCTGCTGTTTTTGTTCTGTTCAGAAAATCCATTGCATTCAGAAGCAACGAACTTCTTAGGAAGCTCAGAGCTGCTGGTGTCGGGGATAGGCCAATGATTTGGATATCACATAGCATGGGAGGTAAGTGTGGCTTCATCTTTGCAAAGTGACTGTTGTGAGGCTATTGGCAGCCATTGTGGCCAACCTAAAGTTACGGCATCTCTCTGTTTTACTTAATAGCAGCCCTTTTCCCCTCAAAATTAATGTTTCTGGCTATGGCTAGGAGTTTTAAAATTACTACTCTCCTTCCATGCCATTTGCTTTTCTGGAAGGGGACAACCTGTAACAAACCATATGAGAGAGAGAGGGGTTTGACAGTGTAGTGCTTTCATGTAGTGGTAATGAAGAAACATCAGAAGCAGTCCCTAGCCCATATAAGCCTGACTTGTCAACATCCCTCAGTATTCCTGGGTGGCCCCAGGGGCTTCCCTTCCTTTCTCCCTGCTCCCTCTCACCACTGCAGTCCTTTGTTGCTTCAGTGCCCACAGCCCCGGCCCCAGCCCCCTGGTGCCTGCCTATGCCAGGCCAGGCCTGCTGAGTGGAGGTTTGATTGCGTGTCTGCTCTTGGGGTCCTAGTGCTTGCTTATCGAGCTGCATCCTCTGTCCCTCCAGCCCACTCTCCCCCTCCAGTTCCAAATTTTCACCATCTACCTGGCAGATGGCCTTTCTGCAGCCCCTGGCCTAGTTAATCTGATGAAACACTAAAGATTGCCAACTCTGAGCCAGAGCTTTTTGCTGCAAGAAAGATGGATATAGCCCTTTGTGGCCTCAGAGACCCACTGTCATTATCTATGTGATCTCTGCGTTTCACTATTGGTTCTAAACCTGGGGTTAGGAGGATGGAAGAGAAGGTGCCTTCCTAGGTACAGTTCCCGTAGAAGCTGTGTTTTCCATGGGGGGACCATGTATTTTTGAATATTAGTGCTGTCTTAAAGGGGTGGTCATTAGTGGACTGTTGCGGCAGGCAGGGGAGACTGGCCGCTGCATATTCATGCCATGCGGGAGCACCCAGCTCAGGCAGTGCCTCACATTCCTTCTGGGAGACTGGAGAGCCCGTGATGTAAGTGTCTGCCCTACAAATGAGTTTCTACAATCTTACCTTTTCGTAGCCTTGTACTATAAATTCTAGAGGATCAGGAGTATTATCAAGTGTTAATATTTTAAGGCTCTGTTTCTTGTACTATGTATAGAGAATTATTGTATTATATTTACAGAAAGCATCTCTTTTTATGTACTTCTTATTTTGCATTTTTTTAAAAAAGTAATAGAGGGAAGGAAAATAGCTCATGCATTGGTTTTCTTTCTTCTCTGTGGCCAGGTCTTCTTGTCAAAAAGATGCTGTTGGAAGCCTCTAAGAACCCAGAAATGAGTACTGTTATAAACAATACCAGAGGAATAATTTTTTATAGTGTCCCTCATCATGGATCACATTTGGCTGAATACTCTGTTAATATTCGCTATCTTCTCTTTCCTTCTTTGGAAGTCAAAGAACTCAGCAAGGGTAATACTTTTTGTCACAAAGGAAATGGGGGTTGTATTAACATCAGTTATACAGGAGGAGAAAAAAAGTTTTTCCTTGAATGTATCATTTTATTGTTGGCATATAATTGTGTCTGAGACTGTTGATGGAAAACTTTTGGTTTGGGTTTGACTTTTCTTTGATACCTTCTTTTTTTGTTCTTAGCCATTATTTACTCAAGTATAGCAATAACTTTAATATCTTAAATACTTAGAAAAATTATATAACATTTTGCTTTAAGTATTATTCCAAATTATCAAGAAACTGCTTTTTTCACCATGAGTTTGGAAAATCATCAACTATTAAAATATAAATGAAGGCTGGGTGTGGTGGTTCACACCTGTAATCCTAGCACTTTGGGAGGCTAACGCAGGAGGATTGCTTGAGCCCAGGAGTTTGAGGTTGCTGTGAGCTATGATGATGCCACTGCAGTCTACCACCCAGGGCGACCAAGTGAGATTTTGTCTCAAAAAAAATAAAAAAAAATATGTATATATAAAAAGATGAGCTTTTGAGATTAACATATTTTAAAGCACTATATGTGTTTTGATTAATAAGCTTTTTTTTTCTCTTGAACACCTGTTAATCAGAATTTGGACTCTCTGGCTTGAACCTTAATATACTAGTTGTCATTTTGATTATATTTTCTCTTTGTTCTGCTTTATGGAAAATTTCTTGATTTTATCTTTTCAACCTTCCAGTGAATTTTACTTTTTTGAAGTCAGATTTTATTTTCACAAGCTCTTTCTTGTTCTCTGGTTGTTCTTTACTCATATCCTCTTCTTGTATTGTGGCTCTATTATCTTTTCGAATCATTCTAAAGATACTAATTAGAGGAGTTTTAAGTTCTTTCCTGTTTCTTCATTTCGCTGTTTCTTCTGCGGCTAGTTTTTCTGTATCTCTGGTCTGTTTCTTTAGGCCATAGGCTTCTGCTAATACCTGGTGCTTCTTGGTTGCCCTTTCACATTCGAGGATGAGGGGATGGAGGGTGTGCTCTGTGACTAAGCGCAGGCTTGTTGATGGGAGGCTGGGCTTTAAGGGTGGGCTGGGGTGCCAGCCATCACACTGGGGACCTCTGTAGTCCTATGTACCGAACTGCCCTGGATGCTGCTTCCTGTCAGCCAGGAGTGTGATCAAACCTCTCCTTCTGATAACTGGCTTCTTGGTTCTTTGTTGAGTTAGCCCTTTCCTTGAATCTAATGGCTTCTTGGCAGGGAGAGAAAATAAACATGTATACTCAAGCCACCATATTGAATCAGAATTCTGATTTCCTCTCTAAATTTGAAAGATTAATGCACTTTATTATGAATTGGGTAAACAGAACTTGTCACAATCTTGTTCTGTATAATCTTACAGATTCGCCTGCACTTAAAACACTACAGGATGACTTTCTGGAGTTTGCGAAAGACAAAAACTTCCAGGTGCTGAATTTTGTAGAAACACTACCAACCTATATTGGGAGCATGATTAAACTCCATGTGGTGACCGTGGAATCAGCAGGTATTTACTCTTTTGAAACTTGTTGGCCATTAGATGCTTAGTTGTGATTGTACCTAGCATTTGATTGTAAATGTCAACTTTTATATCTAGTTTCTCAGTTTTAGGAGATAGTTTTATGAAGCTCTAGATTAGAATTCTTTTCAGCCATAGATTAAAATTTCTCTGCAAACATATAACCTTGGCATTATCCTTCCCTTTATTTAGCTGATTAGATGACAAAGGTTAATTGGCTAACTCTAAGTTAGGCATCAACAGTGAACTCTAGTGCATTGAAGTTGGAATACAAAGCTTTCTATCACCTAGATTGAAAGGGGCATTTATTTCACAGATAGTTAACTCGTAGAAACCTTAAAACAATCAACTGAAGGCGTGGGAGCTTTAGTAAATAGATTTATGTGGAATATTCAAGCCGTGCTAAAGTAAAATCTCTTCATAATTCTAGAGTTGAGGGTAATGGCCAGTCTCTGCTACTACAGTGTATTGTAGTGCATTATAGGCTCTTTCAGGGCAGAGCCCAAATCTTCACTTTCTTCATAGTAGATACCGTGTACATTTCACTGTTTCAATTGCTCTGCCCTCTCCACTTCCTCAACTTGCTTGTTGTCTCTGGGAACCCTTATCACCTCTGAGGCTGGGGTCTGTGCTGTCCTGGGGGTACCCAGCTGTACTGTGAGTCTCTGCCCCCAGAGATGGTGTCTGTCTGGTGTGCCTGCCAGATGAGGCTTCAGTCCACATGATGTTTTGTCCTAATTTCATTATATACTACCAAAATGAAATGAAAAATACTACTTTGTAGTGGATCCTAAGAAGATGTTACCTCAAAGTAATATGCCGTAGGGTCAGGAGTTACTATTTAAAGAACTGGAAGAGTTCAAAGAACAGCTGCCAGATGTTTAAAAAAAGGACTTTGGAAGCTTGAAGCAAATGCAAAGTTAATCTCATAGACCAGCTGCTTATAGTGTCATAGCCTTGTCCTAATTCTATCAACAAAGGCTCTTCTTCCTTCATGACTACCACCACATTCCTCACCAGTGCCGCTTGTCACTTCCATCCAGGTGGACTTCGTTAGACTGAAATATCAGAAACCCTTCCAAGTCTCTCAAGCAATCCAGGACTAAATCATCTTTCCCTGGTCGAGTGCATGGGGATTTGGGTGTAGAATGGATCCTATGTGAGACATTCCCATTCTTTTCATCAGGACAGGGGAGCTTGTTGTGAAGTTTATAATATAAACTCTGTGCGGTTATTTAGCAGAAACCTGCAGGTGTAAGGAGGTTTTGAAGATGCTGGTCCTCAGGCTCTGCTCACTATTAAATTAGAAGTAGGCCAGAACATATATGAAAAATTTGTGAAAAGCATAACACTATGATTATACTTACTGAGAGTCTATTCCTGCAAGGTTCATCAAATGTAGTTTTAAGCTACAGTCAAACTTTTAAGTTTCTGTATCTTCTAAGAGTCCCGTATCATAACCAAAGCAATATTTAGAACTACTTACTTGGTCTCTTTCGATATTGACAAGGGGGAAGCATATATTTTTACTTCGGTTTATTGACATTTTTGTTTTCTTCAGATTTAGGCATCGGAGATCTAATTCCTGTGGATGTTAACCATTTGAATATTTGTAAGCCAAAGAAAAAGGATGCTTTTTTATATCAACGTACTTTACGATTCATCCGTGAAACCTTAGCCAAAGACCTTGAAAACTAATACTTGTCTTCCATTTTTCATACGCGAAGTCAGTGCAAGAAATGTGGTGTTCTCTTTTTAAGTTCTAAGCAATCATGCAAATACAGTCATTATGGCATCAACGTGGTCTGGAGTGTGTTGCAGACAACAGAGTATTGTTCCCCATTGAACCACTGTAAGCACCAACACAGAATCAGCAATCACAGAAGGAAGGGCTGGATTGAGTTCCTTTGACTTAAGGAAATCTCTTCTGTGCCACTTACAGTTTGCTCGTGGCTGGGAGCAAAGCTGCGGTGGCTGGAGTCCCCCTTTCCAGGTGCCATCATCTCGGCGCATCCTGGAGGAGCACTGGCAGATTCCAAAGGGTGAGCCATTGTTAACTGACCATAAAAATGCCATTACGAGAGGTCCTAAAATGGAGAGAAGAATAAACTAGAACATAAAAGACTCCGTTTTAGTTCTGGGTATCCATGTGCTATAAATTTTTAAAACATGTCAGTTTTTTAAACTTTTAGTTTTTTAACTTTCAGTTAAACATTTGTTTAACACATTATTACTAGTATTAACTTTGTTAGACCTGTTCTCATGTATGGGTCAGTTCCTTGCATCTTTCTGTTTTCATATTGTTGAGAACAAATCTTTTTTAAAAAATTTTAGCTTATAGTAATTCTTTCCAGAGTATAGCTACCTATGCTTATAATTTGTCCTAGATAAGGATAAAGTAGCTAATCGATTATTGATCAAAGATGAAATAAAACTATTCTAAGCCATTATATGTGTTAGCAATACTTAACATCAAGAGTTTCAGATTCTCTTTGGCTAAATAAAGTATACTTTTTTTGCTCATTTGGAAATGGTATTAATTGACCTCTAGCATGTGAAAAATAAATAATGTTGATGGACTTTTTTTCTCTTTTGAGTAATAGGATTATTGAGATATAATTCACATATCATAAAATTCACCCTTTTAAAGTATACAATTCGTTGGTTTTTAGTATATTCACAGAGTTGTGCAACCATTATTGCTCTCTAATTTCAGAACATTTCATCATCCCAAAAAGAACCTTATACCTGTTAGCAGTCACTTCCCACCTCCTCTTTCCCCAGCCCCTGGTAAACACTAGTTTACTTTCTATCTCTATGGATTTGCCTATTCTGGGAATTTCATATAAATGGAATCATATAATATGTGGCCTTCTCAGCAGGTTTTCAAGGTTCATACATGATATAGCATGTGTCAGTACTTCATTCCTTTTTACGGCCAAAAATATTTCATTGTATGATATGCCACATTTCTTTATCCATTCATTAGTTGATGGACATCTAGGTTCTGTCTACTTTTTATCTGTTATGAATAATGCTGCCATGATCATTTGTGTACCAGTTTTTGTGTCCAGATTTTTTTTTGTTTGAGAGACAGGGTTTTACTCTGTTGCCCAGAGTTGGAGTACAGTGGCATTCTCATAGCTCAAGGCAACCTCAAACTCCTGGCCTCAAGCAATTCTCCTGCCTCAGCTTCCCAAGTAAGCTGGGACTACAAGCATGCACCACCACATCAGGTTAATTTTTTAATTTTGTAGAGACAGGACCTTGCTATGTTGCCTAGGCTGGTCTCCAACTCCTGGCTTTAAATGATCCTCCAACCTCAGTCTCCCAAAGTGCTGGGATTATAGGTATAAGCCACCATGCAGGGCCTGGGCAGACAATTTTTAAAAGGCTTTCTTCCAGCACAGGCTTTGGGGCATAGAGCAGGAATTATATTTCTGATCCTACTTACCCTCCTTAGCTGAGTATCTTTGTGCAGGGTCCCACTTTGAGGTCATTTGTAGAGCCAAAAGAAACCACCAAGAAATGGAGCTGTAGTGCTGACAAATTTCCAAGGTGAGGAGGACAGAAGTCAGTCCAGGGCTTGCCAGGGGAGTTTGATAGCCTCACACGTATGTTAAGCTGGGACTGCAAATGACTGTATATACAAAATAAGAGTGACCCAGAAGGAAATCTGTGTTCATGACTCTTGGGTGACTTAGGGAATCTAAAGCCTACAACTTGAATTTAGAGGATCCCAAACTGGTAGTGTCCCCAGGCATCTTCCAAAAAGTAAAGGAGGAAGATACATTCATCTCAGCCCTTAAATTATTCCTACAAATAGTTTTTCAAATGCCATAATCAGTGAATAGTCAAAGATAAACAGGCACACAAGGATATAAGATACCATGAATGGGAACATTCAGCAAACAGCCCCCCGCAAAGAAAGAACAAAACAAAAAACACAATTGGGATGGACATATCAGATGATAACTATGCTTACTGTGTTTGTTTTAAACGTTGAAATATCTTCAGAAACAGAAAACTGTATAGTGACTTAGATTTTAGAAAGTACCAAAAATAGATTCTAGAAAAGAAAAATAGTTGAAATTAGATTGTACACACCTGAAGAAAATCAGTGAATTGGAAGAGAGGTCAGAAAAAGTATTCAGAATGCAGCACAGAGAGGCTAAAGGTGGAAAATACAGAAGAGGCTAAGGACACATGCAAGTAAAAAGAGAAGAAAGTCTGTTACAGCCGGGCCCAGTCGCTCACCATGTAGCCCTAGCACTCTGGGAGGCAGAGGCAGGAGGAACGCTTGAGGTCAGGAGTTTGAGGTTGCAGTGAGCTGAGATGATGCCACTGCACTGTAGCTGGAGTGACAGAGCGAAACTCTGTCTCAAAAAGAAAAAGAAAGACTATCACGTTTAATTAGGAGAGAAGAAAAAGAACGTCTCAGAGGCAGTATTTCAAGAGAGAATGGTTGGAGATTTCCAGAACTAATGAAAGACACCAACTCACAGATCCAACAAGTTAACTAACCCAAAGCGAGCAAATAAAAATAAATCCACATCTATGTAGAGCACAGGGAAAGCTGCAGAAAAGCCAAGACAGGAGGAAAACCTTTAAAGTAGTTAGAAGAAAACAGTTCAAAAGAACAACAGTTAAAATTGCTGCTTCTGAGAAGTCATCAGTGCCATGGAAGCCAGAAGACATTGGAATGATACTGTCAATGTGCCAGCCTAGAATTATACATCCAGTAAAAAATAGAAAACATTTGAAATATTAAGATAAATACACATTTTATATAAAGTAAAACAAAGTTTACTACCACCAGACCTTAATTAATGAAAATATTAAAGGGTATACTTCAGGCAGAAAGCAAATGACCCAGCCAGAGGGACTGAGATTCAAGAAAAAAATGCAGTGAAAAAAGAGGTAACTATTTGGATAAATTAAATGAAATTGATTTTATTGAATAATAATGAGGTGGGTTTTTTTGGTTTTTTTTTTTTTTTTTTTTGTTTTTGAGATAGAGTCTCACTCTGTCACCTGGGCTAGAGTGCTATGGCGTCATCCTACCTCACAGCAACCTCAAACTCCTGGGCTCAAGCGATCCTCCTGCCTCAGCCTCCTGAGTAGCTGGGACTACAGGCATGCACCACCATGCCTGGCTAATTTTTTGTTTCTATTTTTAGTTGGCTGGCTAATTTTTTCTATTTTTAGTAGAGATGGGTCTTGCTCTTGCTCAAGCTGGTCTTGAACTCCTGACCTCAAGTGATCTTTCTGCCTCAGCCTTCTAGAGTGCTAGGATTATAGGTATGAGCCACCTAGCACAGCCAACAATAATGTTTTGAGTGGGTGTTAAAATATGTGAAATCAAAATACACAGCAACTGTAGCATGCAAGTGTTGAAGTGCTCCAAGGTTGTTGCATTATTCAGAAGGAAGGTAAAAACAATGATTAACACTAGACTTTGAGGATTTAATAATACATGTAATTTCTAAGATAACCAATAAAAGTACAAAAATAGTGTATAATGACTTACAAACTAGGAGAGGATAAAAAGGGGAATGATAAAAACCCAAAAGGTGGCACAAATGGAGGGCAAAAGAAAGAACAGATGATACAAAGAGAAAGCACGAAATGGCATGGGAAGTTAAAACCCAAAGATAGCAATGGTCACATTAAATGTAAATGAACCGAATGTTGCAGTTAAAAGATACGCACATCAGGCTGGATAAGAGAGAACACCAACTGTACGCTGTTTGTAAGAGCCACGCCTGCAGCACGAGGGTTCAGAAAGGTTCAAAATTAAAAAGAAGGAAGAAGACACATCATGCAAATACCAAAAGACAGCTGGTACAGCTGCATCAGACAAAACATACTTTTGGGCAGCAAGAATTATTAGAAGAAGGGTCGATTCCTAGTGATAAAAGATTAAATCTGGTAGGAAAATGGTAAACTTTAATTGTGTATGAATGTGAGTACATGGCCTCAAATTATATAATGCAAAAATGGAGAAAACTACAAAAAGACACTACAGGAGATTTTAACACACATCTCTTGCTATTGATAGAACAAGAAAAAAAGAAAATATAAGATTTGAACTACCTGATTTCTACATCCAGAATTGACCCACTGGAATATTCAGAGCACTGTACTATATCCAAGAAATGGAGAATACACATTCTTTTCAAATGTGATCATATGGGCAAATGAACTAAGTATCCATATTAAGAAGTTAGAAAATGAATGGTGAAATAAAGCCAAAGAAAATAGAAGGAAGAAATTTTAAAAGAACATAAATCAATGAAATAGAAAAAAAAAAAATAGAGTCTCAACAAAACTAGAAGTTGATTATTTGAAAAGACTAATAAAATTGATAAACCTTAAGTGACAGCAATCAGGCAAAAAAGAAGGCACAAATTAGCATTGGGATGAAAAGATACATTTAATGTGTATATTTACACATTAAGAGAATATACATGAATACTTATAGGCCAATATTATTAAATTTTAAATGAAATAGAGAATTCCAAGGAAAACAGAGCTTACCCAACTTGCCTGTGAAGTAGAAAACATGACTAATCAGTCCTCTATTAAAAAATAGAATCAGTGATTTAAAAATTTCACAAGGCAACCATAGTCCCAGTTGACTTTACTGGTGAGTGCTGCCAAAAGTTTGAGTATATAGTTACAATATTATCAAATTCTACCAGTTAATAGAAAAGAATGTACTCTCTAACTCATTTTATGATGTCAACAAAACTTTGATACCAAACTGTATAAAGACAATATAAAAAAGGGAAAATTACAGGCCATTCTCACTTACCCTAAGCAAAAATACTGACAAACTAAATCCAGCAATGTTTAAAAGGATAATATAATCTGTTCAGATTGCATTTATACCCGGATTGCAAGGTTGCTTAGCATTGGAAAATTGAGCAATGTAATTCACCATATTAACAAAAGGAGGAAAAGCCATAATCATTTCCATATGTGCAAAAATAGCTTTGATAAAATTCAACCATTATTTATCAAGCCAGGAAGAGAATTTCCTTAACTTAATAAAAGATATCTAAAAAAAAAATTAACATCATACTTAATGTTAAAAATATTAATACTTTCTCTTTGAAAACAGGAATAACATAAGAATGCCTACAATCAGCATTTTTATCATTGTACTAAATGTCCTAGCTAGCTCTGAAAAGGCAAGAAAAGACACACAAAGACAAGGATGAGAGAGGAAGCAAAATTCATTGTTTGCAGATGATATGATTATCTGCATAGAAAATACAAAAGAATCAAATCATGTTTTATCAATTCTAAGACACATTTTAAAATATTTTAACATGTCTGTAATTGGGCTGCATCTCACAGTAGATGGTGAGTCATAATTTAGTTGGAAACTTTCTTAAAAATAATGGTATAGCCGGAGTGGTGACACACACCTGTAGTCCCAGCTACTCAGGAGGCTGAGGTGGAAAGACAGTTTGAGCCCAGGAATTTGAGACCATAATGAGAACCTGCCTAAAAAAAAAATTTTTTTTAATGGTGTATAAATGGTGTATCTATTAATTGATGGTATATTAGGTATACTAAAATATAGTATAATTGTTAC
Source organism: Indri indri (assembly GCA_004363605.1). NCBI lineage: Eukaryota > Metazoa > Chordata > Mammalia > Primates > Indriidae > Indri > Indri indri. The sequence continues at coordinate 566 of RJWJ010030590.1, read as the reverse complement.
AGTTTTATGAGAGTTTGGTAAGTTTGCTGATGCAGTCAATATACAAAAAAACTTTTCTATAATTAAGTACACCAGCAAAAAATAGCAAATGAATTTTAAGAATTATTGTTAGTTAGAAATAATCATAGTATTAAGGTCATGAAAGATGATATTATTTAGAGATACATATTGAAAGTATTTCAGAGTCAAACAGGATAGCAGAATTACTTTAAAATATTTCAGCAAAAGAAAAAATAAATATAAAGCAAATCTAGCAAAATGTTAATTACTGTGGAAAGCAATATGGAGATACCTTAAAGAGATACAAGTAGAATTACCATTCGATCCAGCAATCCTGTTACTGGGCATCTACCCAAAAGATCAAATGATACTCTATGAGAAAGACACCTGCACCCGAATGTTTATAGCAGCACAATTCACAATTGCAAAGATGTGGAAACAACCCAAGTGTCCATCAATACATGAGTGGATTAATAAAATGTGGTATATGTATACCATGAAGTACTATTCAGCTTTAAGAAACTGGTGATATAGCACCTCTTGTATACTCCTGGATAGAGCTGGAA
>RJWJ010030589.1:0-19689 GCA_004363605.1 Indri indri | reverse complement strand
TTTTGTTGAGAGTTCTTATGATAAAAGGGTGCTGAATTTAGTCAAATGCTTTTTCTGTATCTATTGAGATGATCATATGGTCTCTCTTTTTGCTTCTGTTTATGTGGTGAATTACGTTTATGGATTTACTTATGGTGAAGCATCCTTGCATCCTGGGATGAAGCCTACTTGGTCATGGAGGATTTTTTTTTTTTTTTTTATATACAGCTGAATTGAGTTTGCTAGAATTTTATTGAGAATTTTTTACATGTATATTCTTAGGGGATATTGGTCTGCAGTTTTTGTTGTTGTTGTTGTCGTGTCATTTCCTGGCTTTACTATCAAGGTGACATTGGTTTCATAGAATGAAATGGGGAGGATTCCTTCCTTCTCAATGTTATGACATAATTTCTGCAATATGGGTACCAATTCCTCATTGTAGGTTGCTCCTAAGCTTCAAAGCTTTGCAGCATGTTATTGTATTGAATACTGTAGGCAATTATAACACAATGATATTTGTGTATATAAACATATCTAAACATAGAAAAAGCACAGTATAAACGACAAAAAATGGTATACATGTTTAGGACACTTTACCATGCATATAGTTTGCAAAACTAAAAGTCACTCGAGGTAACTCAGTAAGTGATGAATGTGAAGGCCTAGGTCATTACTGTACACTATTGTAGACTATATAAACACCGTACACATAGGTCACACTAAATTCTCAAAACAAAAAAATTCTTTCTTTAATAATAAAGTAAACTTAGCTTATTATAACTTTTTTACTTTATAAACTTTTATTTTTGTAACTTTTTGACTCTTCTGTAATAACACTTAGCTTAAAACACAAACATACAGCTGCACAAAAATATGTTGTTTATTTATAGCCTAGTTTATAAGCTTTTTCTATTTTTAAATGTATTTATTTTACTTTTTAAGCATTTTTTTAAAAAACTAAGACACAAACATATACATTAGCCTAGACCTGCATAGAGTTAGGATCATCAATATCACTGTCTTCCACCTCTACATTTTGTTCCATTGGAAGCTCTTCAGAGGTAATAACACACACAGAGCCGTCATCTCCTATGATAACAATCCCTTCTTCTGGAATACCTCCTGAAGAACCTGCCTGAGGCTGTTTAGAGGTAACTTTTTTTAATAAGTAGAGAGAACACACTCTAAAATAATGATAAAAATTATAGTATAGTGAATACATAAATCAGTAGCATAGTCATTTATTATCTTTATCAATATTATGCACTGTACATAATTTTACGTGTTATACTTTTATATGACTGGCAGTGCAGGGTTGTTTACACCAGCATCATCACAAACACATGAGTAATGCATTGTACTACAACTTCATGATGGCTGCAACATTCCTGGCTGATAGAAGTTTTTCAGCCCCGTTATAATCTTATGGGACCATCATACTATATGTGGTATGTTGTTGACTAAAACATTGTTATGTGGCACATGACTGTATTTAGGAAATAAATGAAGGTTAAATTGATGTTTGAAACTTCTTTGTTTTTATAAAATTGCCATAGAAAATATAAGGAAGCGAAGCCTTAAAAGCTTTTGATTGCTTTGCATTTGGGATAGTTTCTGGTTTCCGTCTCTGCTTGTTCATATTTTAATCATCAGGGGGGAATTGCAAATGTTCAAGCTAAGGAGAATAAATTGCTTGAGGGAAAAGTGATGCCGTCCACAAAAAAATACTTCCCCCACAGAAAAATACAAAAGAGAAAAAAAATAAGGCAGGTATAAAGTGCAGGAATTTATAAGCTTAAACACCAAAGTGAATGAGGTTAGCCTGTTAGTGAATCCAAGGGAAAGGAGTAGAAAATGAATGAATTTATTAGGAATTTAAAGAGGGCATTAGTTGTTCTTAATTTTCTTTATCGAAATATAATTATTTCAGAATTTAGAGTTATCCACAGAATTTAGAGTTATTGAGGCTGTGAGAACAATGGAGAATTGCAATATTTTCATTACTTATGGGAAATTGTGTTTTCCCTTAAGTGTTACACATGCTCTTAAATAATCCACTAATAAATGTAAAGAAATTCTTACATTTTCATAGATAATTTGAGAGTCCCAAAACTGTCAAAACAAATTATCTAAAGAGAGATAATAACATCTGCCAGATCATTTTCCTAAAATTCTCTTCAGTTTCTTTTACCATCTAAATAAATGTGAATGATAACTAAGTCCCTTAAAATGTAAAAGTCTAAGAGCCAGCAATCCTTATTTGTGTCATCTAGGTTTTCCCAAATCCTCCCCCAAACTTAGAAATTCTCTTTTATTTGATTAAATATATCCCCCACCTCAATATCTAAGGCTCCTTAGGGTACTTACTTTCTCATCTTCACAATTCACACAACATTTCTTGTTAAATTTTCCATTTTTTCACCTTTCGTCTTACCAAATACAATATGAGAAAGAATGAAATATTTCATAATACAGACCAAAGAGTAACTTACGATTGGCTGTTAGGTATCATGGTCCTGTGTTCTTTGGCCATCCCTCCAGTCAGGAACAGATCATCCCTTCCCCAGAACCCTGCACAGGACAGCCTCATGTGGTTGTGCAAACTGTGCTCTGCAAAGGGCTGCTGAGCTGAAGGAGTGAGTGAAGTATGAAGTTCAGCCCTGAGCTCTGGCTCAGGATTAATCTCATTTGACAGGCACACTTCTTTCCTAGTCCCACGAAAGAACCAAATGGCATAACATCAGCTATAGTTCTTCAGGCTCCCACATGCCTTTCAACTCATCTCTTAGTAAATATCTTTCTTCATTAACTGCCTGTGCTTTCCTAAGTAAACCTCCCAACTCTTGCTGCCCTGCTACATAGTCACTGAATTACAATTTCTATTACCTTAATTTGTCTAGACCTCTATCTAGCCTATACTCAGTGGATTCAACTTTTCATGTAAACTAACAGTAAAGTGTTTTTCTAAAAATGTTCTTTTCCCAATACGATTTCTGCTTTCCTACAACTTTTAGATAAACCTTTTTTCTGCCCTTAGCTCTATTATTTTTTATCCTTCTAAATACAAAACAATGATAATATTTATGCCTAAATTTAAAGAACCCCTTAAGATCCATGTGGTAGTGGAAGGAGTTAAGTTTCTTTACATATATGGTCACTGCTACACAGCCCTTCCTCAAACTGCTTATTGACATAGTTACTGAATGTTTTTGGAATAAGGAGAAGGCTTAAATAACACAAGAAAATAATCAGAGGACAATTAAATCAAAGAAAAGGAAAAGAACAGGCAGAAAAAAACAATGTATTATATTTCCTTGAGTAGTACAGAACATTTTGCCCGTGAAAGAACACAAGGTTTCTTTGAAGATGACAACTAGAAAGGAACAAACTGTTAACTGATTTACAGCAGCCTTGGGAGTGAGTGTAAAGATCAATTTAGCCTGGCCTTGATCCAAAGAAAACTTTTCTAACATATGTTAAAGCAGTCCTAAACAAGAGATCTGATTTTCCTTGTGGTTTAGAATCATCACAAGTACAGTAACAGGGTAAGCAATTATCCATTAATAATTTAATGAAACTGCTGAAAATTTTACTTTGCTTATCTCTATAAGAAGAGTTATAGAATCTATCTTCTAATGGAGGAAAATACATCAGGATATAACACCAGATAACATTATGATTTATTATGAAAGTATACTGAATTGAACAGACTTTGTCAGATGCTTTTCTTCTCCATTGAAGTAGTATTAAAGTACATTTCTGTGTCCAACCAGGGATTTTGCATTTGCTCTACGAAACTTTTCTGTATACATTTTATTAATTACCATCACAAAGAGAAAGAAAGATTCTGTGAATTTATACCAATCATTTCTATGTTGAGGGGGGCCCAAGATGGCTCACTAGAGACATTGGTTCCCAGATCATTCCAGAGGGAAGGAAGAGTTTCATTTCTACATGGAATATTTTTTCCAAAATAATAGAGTAGGCTTGTATATATGGGTATATTTAAATTCTGTTGTGTTCTTTTGTAGAGTATGCAGTAACTATATTATAAAAAAAATTAAATTTGTCTTTTAATTATTATAAAACTGCATCATTATGCTATGTAATAGTTTGATACTATTTTGGATGGCTGTAAGCCTTTTAAATCATGAGAATCAGGTGCTTACATTATATAAGAAAATAGAAGTGTATCTTTACATCAAATATAAAGAAATGAGAACTTTAATAAAATGATTATCACAACTCTGCAGGAACCAACCAATTGCAAAATAGTTCTCCAAATGCTTAGAATATTTTAGGATACCATTTTGTAAAATGTCCAACCCAAACTACTCAATTTGTGCTATTTCTTACTTGGCAAATGTTTGGATGAGCACCTTAACTGCTTCTGGTTGTTTTCATTTTCCCCATATACTCGCAGGTCGAATAAAAGATTGAAATTTAATTGAAAACCAAATCCTGACATCCCGATCTTATCTCACCTGTGCCCTTAAGTTAATAATTAGAAATGATAGAAACTTGAACTCTTGAGACTCTTCTGTTACACAAATCTGCATACATTCCAAAATCAGAAATAACTTTCATACTGAGAGGTTATTAATATTTTCCATGGAGCTTTTATTCATAGGGTGTATGGAGTCCCATAACATAAAAGGAAAATTAAAGAAAGCTTATTGGGAGACAGAGTGCTTCAATGAATAGATTTGAAAATTAAAACCACAGAATGTATCTATCTCTTGTTTGCACAATTTATATATAGATATATTTTCTATATCCCAACAGAGGGAAATTTAAATATTAAGACGGTCATTTATATCACATAAGGGTAAGACTAAATACGCCTTAAATTTTAAGCTTTCAATGGTGCCCTGATAGAAATCTACAGCTGCTGAGGCAATAATCTATAACAATTGGCTGACCGACTGATTTTATAATGGTAAGCTATCAGAATTCAATTTGGCTATTGTAAAGCCTGCAATTTAAATAGAATACTGCTGGGATTTTCATAAATTGAAGTTACAAAGTGAGTGCCAAAAGAATCTTACTCTTATCATTTACACAGTTTTCGATTATTCTAATTTCTAAAATACAGTATTTGTATTAAAATTTTTTCTCCCACTCTACATTCAGAAATCATTCTCTAATGGAAGTTTTAAAATATGTCCCTTTTATTAATAAAAAAAAGCCACAAATAGTTAAGTTTTTCTATAATCAGAATGGATTTCTAGAAAAATTTTCATAATTCTTGTGATGGTAGTGTTTAAGCATCTTGATTTTCATTATCTGGGTAGATTTTTATGTCAGATAGTTTCTAAAATCAAAGGGCTAGAGAGACTCTTATATGCAGCCTCTTACATTTACATGTATTCTGCCTAAATGGAAATAAAAAGCAATGCAAAACTCTATAGAAAAATTGGTAGAGACATAAATAATGATTGTTGAAAAAAATATGAATATGCAACAAAAATATGAAAAATGAAGCTATCAACTAGTCAAATATTTACAAAGCATATTATTCAGTACTAAAAGTTAGGCAGGTATTCTCATTCATACATGGAAAGCAGTCTATTAGAAGGACCATGACCTTATAATTTGTTGTATTTAGTTTTATTTAATACATTCACTTCTAACCCTAATGAAATAATAAGAAAGCCACACACAAGTATCTGTCTAAAATTTAACAATGATAATGGTAATGTTTATGATGATAAGTAAATTTATGAATGATTGTCATGTTAACTCACTAATTATCACAGCAATCCTATATATTACATACTATTATCATTCCTGATTTATTTATGAGAAAACTGAGGACCAGAGAGTTTAAGTAACTTGTTCAGTTTCACAGTTATCCAGTAGTGCATTCAGGTTACATACAAAGGAATTTCTTCCTGCAGAGTATGTGCTATTACATGCCATATTGTTTTTAGGAATAATAATAATAGCTGAAATAGCCAGAATGTTTTCTAAGGGTGGATTTTTTTATAAATGATACATGTGGCAAAATGATATGTAGCAATTAAAACTTAATTTTGAAAATTTCTACTCACATGACAAAGAGCTAATATTTTATAAAACAAACAGGAGACTACAAAAGTACCTAAATAAATTACCAATTATTTATAAATATATGCATGTATGGTATAGGAAGAAAATTACTTTAGTAACTATTATTTATCCTGAAGATAGAATAGTTTTTGTTCCAGAAAGTATCTTGATGATTTGTCTAAATGTAGATTAAAAATATAAAAGAGAGAAGGAAATCGAGAGGATTAAAAGGCAAGGTAAGCAGGGCTGATTAACATGGCAAGAGGCTAAAGTCTTATGTCAATGAGGATTTTTCAGATAATCTAATATTTTCTTGTGTGTGTGTGTGTGTTTCCATTTAAAATAAACGTGTTACTTTTAATTAGAATAATGTTGAGAAAGGGGAAAATATCTACAGCTATCCGAGCTATCTCCAAAGGTGAAATAAATAAACTTTTCTCTCCACTTTCTTCCTCTTTATCCATTTGAAAATTTAACTTAAAAAAGACATTCTTTTTTTTTTTTTTTTTTAAAGAGGAATGGCAGTTTTATCTTCAGTATGGGGGGCTTAAACATGTGATTATTAAACAGCATACCCATGCATGATTTGGTGAGATGGAATCTTTTTCTAAATCCTTATAAAACCGTAAGAGGAAAGACTAGCCAGCCACAAAAGAATTCTGTGAGAACTGGGCTAACCACTCACAGAAAATCTTACTTTCATAAGTAAAGATTAACTCTGTTACAAATCCTTCTAATTGTAAATCTATTTTTGTTTTCTCTTTTTTTAAAATTTATTTTTATTTCAGCATATTATGGGGCTACAAATGTTTAGATTACATATATTGCCTTTGCCTCACCCGAGTCAGAGCTTCAAGTGTGTCCACCCCCAAGACGGTGTGCACCACACCCATTAGGTGTGAATATGCCCATCCCCTCCTCCGCCCTCCCACCTGCCTGACAACTGATGAATGTTACTACTATATGTGCACATAAGTGTCGATGTAATATGGAGATACCTCAAAGAAGTACAAGTAGAACTACCATTTGATCCAGCAATCCCATTACTGGGCATCTACCCAAAGGAAAAAAAGACATTCTATAAAAAAGACATCTGCACTAGAATGTTTATAGCAGCACAATGCACAATCGCAAAGATGTGGAAACAACCCAAGTGCTCATCAATACATGAGTGCTTTCCCCTTTTTTATGTCTAGCATTTTATATTCATTATTTTCCTGGAAATATGTTTAGTTTTTCCAGAATATTCTCATAAAATGCACATAGGCATGTAGGCTTGATTTAATTATTAAGTCTGGGATACCTTAAATTTTTGAATCAATTGATTCTAAATACTGCACAATGAGAACGACATAGAAAGCGTGGTAATCGGGGTTTATTTAACATCTGTGGAAATTTACCTTTCAAATTATTTGTTCTCTTTATTAGACTGTTTAGGATGGTATAACAAAAAGAGCAGGGTGAGTGGCTTATAAACAACAGAAATTTATTTTTCACCAGCAAATGTGGTGCCTAGTTTTCTGGGTATGGATGCTTCTTGCTCTGTCGTCACATGGCAGGAAGGGAGAGGGAGTTCTCTGAGGTCTCTCTAAGGCACTAATTCATTCATTCGGGCTCCATATTCCTGACTTCATCACCTGTTGGAGCCTACCTCCTAATACCATCGCACTGGGAGTTAGGATTTCAATATGTTAATTTTGGGAGGATACAATCATTGTCTATCACGCTTTTCATTTCCAAGTTATCATCTATTAATTTGGCAATGTATGTTGTAGTTGCCCATTCATTCATTTATTCATTCAACAAGTCAACGGTGGTTGAACATCTTCACACAAAATGAAGTATAGGAGTTCATATATACAACGTGAGGATTCAAGAAATTCACATACGAAGCAGCTAAGCGAGACTAGTAATAGTGTATTTAGCACTATGTAAGACTGTATAAATAAGACTAGGTTTCTATTCATCTGTTATCACAGCAAACCAAATGGAAGGAAATATGTAAACCACATTTTGGAGGCTACTTAAGTAATAGTATGTCTTAAAATGTACTCTATGCGGTATAGGGAAAACTTACCTTAGAAACGCTTTGGGGCACTTCACAGTGAAATACAGTCATACTCCTGACCACCTGAAAATAAAGTCCACCTGGAATCCCTGTAATTACTGATTCAAAGATGTGGTTTAAACCTCCTTGAAAGAAAAAACATACAGTTGTTTCAAAATAGCTCCAAAGCAAACCACAAGAATATTCACTAGGAATTGCAGGTGTTGATTTGTTCCTGGGGTGTTTTTCAGGTGGGCAGCTCTGTGGAGGGCTCTGCACATTGCAAAGCAGCAGGGGTTTCTTAGACTATGGTTATAATTCTCCTGAGCAGGGCTGGGGAGGCCAGGCAGCAGCTAATAACTTCCAGGTGCTCAAGGAAGACCTGGCTTAAAGGAAGCAGGATCTCAGCTACCGAAAATGAATACAAACAGAAGCATAAAAACAGCAGGGGCTCCAAAGTAGGTCAGATTGTATCAGATTTTGGCTTTAGAATTTACAATAAATAAGTCTTTGGAAAAATTATTTCAACTCTTGATCCTTTTTGTTGCTATGTAAAAGTGAAAATAATTTTAATTTCTTGGGATTATCATTTGGAAAGTGTCTGCCTTCAGCACACAATAGCAATGATGACTATTGGTACTACCAAATTACAGGGCAATTTAAAAAATATTTTCCATATGTAGATTTCAGAGAGGCAAATCAGAGTTTCTGTTATGGAATAACATAGAAGTGACCTGTCTCATACAGAGAAACTGTCCATTCCACAGACATTTCATTCTATTGGGTTCAGAACAATGTTTGTGCCAAAAGCCAGAGCATCAGTTTTTGCTAAGCTACAGCTTCTGACACTTGGAGAGTATGAATACCTAATGTAGGATATGAGGGTTAGTTAACTTTAATATCTCTCCCCCCATATATATATATCTCCATCCTATTAGATCTATTCTGCTTCTCTGTTTCTCTGGAGAATCCTGACTAGTACATAAGAGGAAAAGACAAAAAATGATGGACAAAGCACTAGAACTTTAATAACTTAAGTAGTTAAAATTTTAAAATGTACTGAAGTTACATTTCATATTAAAACATATACCATAGGAATTATTCTCTCATCGTTTTCTAGAATCCGGTGGCTAAAAATGACTGTATTTTAGGGCCAGAAAGGACCAAAAGAATTGTCTGATACATTTTTTCTTGAATAAAGACAGTTGACTGGGCAAGATTATGAAGGTCTCCCAACATTCTATCCATTAGCTCTTATAAGACCTGAACACATAAGCCCTGATGTTGTTGGCAAAAGTAAAGCATGTTAAAGACTTTAAAAAGTGCTTTGAAGGGTCACTATTTATCAGCTTATTTGCTGACTTATCTTGGCCCTGCTAGAAGGGGTATTTAACTGCTGAAGCACATAGCCGAGGCAATTGAAATTTATGGTATTTTTGTAGGTCACCTTTAACATAATTAAACTGGAGTTAATTATACATATATTTTATCCTACAGGTAATAAAGACAAGTAAAGTAGATAGTTCATTCATCACACTTATAAACTATTTTCAGGCTCAAAATATCATACATACACACCACTTCTGAAAACTTCCATTATATTCGGTCTTAGATTAGGCAACTGTCCAAAATCTGCAATGAGTATGAAGGAAGATACTGGACCTTATTATTATTAGCCTCTTCACTTCTTGAACAAACCTAAGCTTTCCACTTAATCTACCTACATCTTAAACTTAAGAGAAAACATATTACAAGAAGAAAAAAAAAGTTACCATGTTTCTTCAAATAAAATTAAATCATCTCAATAATGATATATTCTCCTTGGTACCTATTTTTTTCAGGATGAGATTAAATCCTTAGCTGAATGTAATAGTTTTAGACACTAACATTTGGCTCTTTCCTGAAAAAAAAAAAAGAAACTAATGTCGTTGCTTATAATTTCCACTCATCTCTTGTTTTCTAAAAGCGCTTCAAAACTCTTAAACTTGAAGCTTCTATACAACACCTACCTAAGAGGTTATAATAAAGGTTCGCTTTTCTACTTGATCCTTATTCTGATATTATTTCTTTAGCTACTATTTTCATTCAATAATTCACAACATCACACATGGTAATTTCACTATAATTTTTTAAATGCCTATGTGTCTGTATGTTCATTTTAGCAAAGAAAACTGCCAACCTTTATTTTGGAGTGCGGCCTTATTTATCATCATCGTCTAAGGTTCAGGTAATCTTCCCTAGCATAAAATTGGTGTCTAATTAAGTGGGATTAGTAAAAGCAAGGGCAGATGTTGTGTTCAGGAGAGAATTTTAATAACATAAAAATAGAGGCAGGGAAAAATCATTAAATTAATAGAATTAATAGTGCTCTGAAGTCAAGCATTATTGTTGAGCCCCTGCCTCAGAATGCCTTCTTGCCTGCATTGCAACATAAGCTGATAGTGCAAGGATTATCACATGCTAATAGATTTTTAATAAGCAGAAATACAAAGTTATTATTTTGTTTTATTTACCCAGAAAACACACAGTAACATTAACAGGAAAATTTTGGTGGGAGTTTTGCATTCAAATAGGTTTGTGATGCTATAAAGAAATAGCATTTGCTCCCAGGGTTCTTAAAATAGCATTGTTATCCTTTATAATTTGGGCATAATTATGGGATTTTTAGTAAGAAAAATAGAATTGATTAATTATAAAATTAAAATGCTTAATTTAACACCATTGACGAATTCTTGGCCTTTAAATATATTGTGCCTACTTAAATATTTGGTATTCATCAGTAGTTCTTTTCACATAATTCAAATTATATTTGCTTCCAATTAAACTGATTTTCCGTTATTTTATCTTCAACATAGACAGTCAATATAAAATGGGATTCTTTTTATGAATCTAAATGCTGTTATTATATCATAGCTAAATAAGTCTCACCTCTTCATTCCTGGGTCCCCTTAAGCCATGTATTAATTGTTTTAATTTTCCAAATTAATTAATTAATATCCAATTGCCAAAGTTGTCAAAGGAATAATCCATAGAAGAGATCATGGATATTTTAAGTGAATCTGTTTTTCTTTCTCTCTCTCTCTTTTTTTTTTTTCTTGAGTTCTTCAAAAAGTACTTGATGGTTGTGGAGAAATTTTCAGACTTGTCTTATGTTCTGTCCCTTCAGAGAAACTAGTCAAATACCTCGCTAGATAACCAATGGAAATATGCAGAATGGATGGGAAGCTTAAATAAATAAAAATATAATGTTATTTCAAGCTCAATGCCATCTGTTAAGTAGTCTGAAAGATTTCAGTGTTGCACTAAAAGAATAAGAGGTCTGTTTTAAGCCTAATTAGCCTGGTGTAATATTCCCCTTACCTTCATAAAACACAAAAACCTTTTACTGGGAAACCAAGTCATATCAATAGCTTATATTGCATTGGTCAACTCTTTGAATAGGGCTTCCATTTGTATTTCATCTTCTGGGCATTTGAACTTCAAGTTAAACTACTGCATTTCCTAATTTGTTAGTAAATACAGTCATGCAGTACATAACAATGTTTGTGTCAATAATGAACCTACATACAGGAAGTTAGTACATATGATTATAATGAAACTGAAAAAATGTTACCACCTAGTGACATCCTAGCTGTTGTAGCACAATGCATTACTAACATGGTTGTGGTGATGGTGGTATAAACAAATCTACCATGCTGCCATTCATAGAAAAGTCTGGCACATACAATTAGATATACTACATAATACTTGACAATAAATGACTATGTTACTGGTTTATATATTTACTATACTGTACTTCTTCTTATTTTAGAGTGTACTTCTTCTTCTTATAAAAACTAGTTACCTGTAAAACAGCCTCAGGCGGGTCCTTCACGAGGTATCCAGAAGAAAGCATCGTTATCACAGGAGATGACAGTTCCATGCATTTTACTGCCCTTGAAGACCTGCTAGTGGGACAAGATGTGGAGATGGAACACAGTGACATTGATGATCCTGACCCTGTGTAGGCCTAGGTTAATGTGTGTGTTTGTGTCTTAGCTTTTAGCAAGAAGTTTAACAAGTAAAAAATAAAATAAAAATAGAAAAAAGCTTATAGAATAAGAATATAAACAAAGAAAATATTTCTGTACAGCACTACAATGTGTTTGTGTTTTGTGTTATTACAAATGAATCAAAAAGTTTTTAAAAAATTAAAAGTTTATAAAATAAAGAAGTTACAGTAAGCTAAGGTTAATTTATTACTGAAGAAAGAAAATTTTTTATAAATTTAGAGTGGCCTAACTGTACTGTGTTTACATAGTCTACAGTAGTGTATAGTAATGTCTAAGAAATTCACATTCACTCACCACTCTCAGTGACTCACCCAGAGCAACTCCAGTGAACTGTCACAAAGGCAAACTCAACTTGCACAAACTAAATGCATAGTCATCCCCTCCTCTTATCTCCACAAAGTGACCGTTTTCCAGTGTGTCCTGTTTGCATAAATGTCAAAATAATCTACTCAGGTCTGCAATGTAGAAATGTAAAGTCATCAGTGACACCTGTATCTTGCTCATCAACCCTTTCACTATATACTTTTAAGATCTATCAGGTTTTTTACCCCAATGTTTTTGAATATATAGATTTCTCTGCATATCCATCACTACTGTGCTTGACAAACTATCATTATTTTCTTGCCTGGGCAATTGAAATAGTCTCCCAATTGTTTTCCCCACATTATTCTGGCACTAAATCCAAAGTGATCTTCCAAAATCCGAAGATGACTATTTCAGATCTCAGTGTCAGCATGTTCAAAGTATGACAATAGCATAAAGTTGTTCCACCTTTAAGTGACCCATACAACCCAGCATAGCCTGGCTCTTTAATTCCATGGAACAGAAAATAGTTTGGCAAAAAAAAAAAAAAAAAAAAAAAGTATTAAAATACATTGGATAGCTCAGAGAATTTTCTAAGCAGACAAAGTACCAAGCCCAGGTGCTATGTGACTAGGAACAGTAACCAAAATCACACCACAGAAAGGGTCCCATGAAGACACTATTACTTCTGATACTGAGCATCAAGATTTTGCTACTAGACACAGGACACCATTGATACTGATCATGAGAGAATGATTTTAAAACTGCTCACGGAAACCAGATATAGCTGCCATTCATATTACTCTTTAACTGGAAAGGAATCTGAGAGGTTACGCATTTTTCCTGTTTGATCCCTCTCCCTTCCATTCTATATTTAGTGAACTCAGAGCCTTCAGAGCCAAGCTCAGGCATCCGTACCTCATAGTGATGACCTTCCAGTTGATTAAAGACTGTTCTTACATGCTCTCAGAGATAAACTCCAACTCAAAGCATTTGTCACAGCTTCAGTTTTACATTTGCTTTGTCACATTTTATTAACATACTAAGCATTTCATAATTTTCAGGGAACATGGTTGTGATTGTCCAAATCGGGTATCTTCAGGATATACATTATTGTGTGGCACAAAGAAGATGCTCAATAAATATTAATTGAATTAATTTAGGAATAAATACATTCCTAAAAATTAATTGGTAAGGACTTAACTGTAATGTCTACATATGTACTAGTTATCTAGAGCTTCCTTAACAAGTTACCACAAAGTTCGAGGCTTAAAACAACAGATAATCTCTCACAAATCTGTAGGTTTATAAATCCAAAATCTAGGTGTCAGCAGGGTTAGTTCCTTCTGGAGGCTCTTAGGGAGAATCCACTCAACATCTCTCATCTTGTTTCTAGTGTCGGCTGGAAATTCTTGGCATTCCTTGGCTTCTAAGCATATTACTCCAATCTGTGTCTTCATTTTCACATGAACTTCTCCCCTCTGCATGCCTCTGTGTCTCAAATCTGCCTCTCCTTCTTCTTACAAGGACAACAATCACTGGATTTATGAACCACCCTAAGTCCAAGATGATCTCATCCTCGGATGCTTAACTCAATTACATCTGCAAATATCCCATGCCCAAATATCGTCACATTCACAGGTACTGGGGATTCAGAACTGAACATACTTTTTGCAGAAATATTACTCAACCCAATATAGTCCATCTTCTGTCCCACAATAATTCATGTCTATCCCACATAAAAAATAAATTCACTCCATCCCGATAGTCCCGAAATCTTAACACACTCCAGCATCAACCCAAGTACAAAATCTCATATAAATATCATCAATCCAAAAAACCCCAAATGACAGCAAAATCAGGCATAGTTTTAACTCTGTGTGTGGTCCATTTTAGGGTAAAACTCTTGTCTATCTATGGGCCTGTGGACTGGAAAACTAGTTATATGCTACCAAAATAGAATGATGGACAGGAATAGAGTTGACATTGTCATTCTAAAAGGGAGAAATTAGAAGATATAAAGGGGTCATTGGTCCTAAGAAAGTTCAAACTCAGACAAGTTCCAGTAGGTTTCAAAGAGTGAGAAAATTTTCTGTGGTTGATCCTTTATCCCCTGAGCATGCACAGGCTCCATTGACCCTGGCTTTTAGGTATGTCTCTCTGGCCTTAGCCTCTGTGTCTGTGGCTCTGCTGTTGAAGTCATTATTTCTCTTTCTTGATGGTTAGTACATGCTCACAGCCAAATAGCTCTATCACTCTGTTTCCTGCCTATACAATCCTAGAAATCTGGCAGCCTTCCTTTATTTTGTCCCATTTCTGCCCCTTTTAATCCAGGTATAACATCCCACAACACTTTGTGGGTCTCTTGTGCATGCCAAGGGGATATTATACCATTAGACGAGAGGTTTACCCACAGATCTGTGCTAGATAACCCCATCTGTATTCCTGGTTTTGTTGAGATGGCTGGTTGGATCCTTGAGTCATACACCTAATATCTTTAGCAAAAGATTGTCGAACCACATGTTTGACCTTTTCTATAAAGCATACTTTCTCAACAGTGAATTTCCTTTTTTAAAAAATTATTTTCATTTAATTTTTTTTTTTACGATTAGTGAATTGAGCAGCCCCCCAAACCAGAACAGATTCAGAGAGACTCCTTGAATTGCCTGATTTTAGCAATATACATAGGCCAAAAACTTCCAAAATTATCAAGTGTGGGTTTCTTTTTGCTTAACAGTTCCATCTTCAATTTACCCTTTTCTTCTCAGATTTTATTATGAGCAGCAAGAAGAAATCAGAGCTTCCGCACTTTGCTTAGAAATATTCTCAGTTACATATCCAAGTTTCTTGCTTACAAAATCTGTTTTCTACCTAAATCTGAAATACATTCAGCCAATGCTTCTGTAATTTTATGACAAGGATTCCCTTCCCTTCAGTTTCCAATAACATGTTCTTCATTTCATTATGAGAGTTCACTAAAGGCATCTTTAAAATTCGTTTTTCTACCACTAGCCCCTTTAAGATAATCTATTATTAATAATTTTCTATCATGTGTCTCAAAATTCTTCCAGCCCATACCTATTGCCCAAATGCACTTCCACAATTTTGGGTATTTGTTAAAAAATCTCACACTTAATGGGTACCAAAATTGGTGCTAGTTTCCTAGAATTTTTTTCTCACAGTTCTGCAGGACAGAAGGCCAAAATCACCATGTCAGTAGGGTTGATTTTTTCTGGTAGCTCTAAAGTAGAATCCATTATATGCCTTTCTCTTAGTTTATGGTGGTCGACTGCAATCCTTGGTGTTCCTTGGCTTATAGACACATCACTTAAACCTCTGCCACAGTCCTTCCATGACTCTCTTCCATTCACCTCTTTGCCTCAATTCTTCTTCTCTTTTGTTTTATAAGGACAGCTGTCATGGGATTTAGGGCCCATCCTAAATCCACGATGATCTCATTCTGGGAATCTTAATTACATATGCAAAGATCCCATTTCTTAGTAAGGTCACATTCACTACATTAGATAATACTTGAAAATGTTATGACTATTTGGAGAAAGAGAGTCAAATTATGTAAATGCATAAACTATATATATGTGTATATATATATACAGCTATGTGCATGTGTATATGTATATATGTATATGCATATATCTATATATGTATATATACACATGCACATATTAAACTATATATAAATACATATGTATATGCATTTACATGTGTATATGTGCGTGTGTGTGTGTGTGTATATACATATATATGTATTTCATATAGCATTCCTAAGAAGAATTAAATTTCACATTTTAGCATTTCTAAATTTAGGTATGTCTTATCATAGATGTGCATAGTTAATTTGAGTATAGGTTTCTCTTTTCTTTCCAAAATCTGCTGTTAAGAGGCAATGAAATTACTTCGATTTAAGAAAATATAGGAATTTAAATTATCTTGACTCATTGTTTCTTTTTTTTTTTTTCATTTCAGGGTATTATGAGGGTACAAAGAATTTGGAGATACCTCAGAGAGCTAAAAATAGAAATACCATTCGACCCAGCAATAGCACTATTTGACTCATTGTTAATGTACGAAAATCAACAAGATGAAAATTACCGAAGATGTCAATTGCATGTACATATGTGGGTTAGCTGTGTGTTCATAGTTATGTTAGTACAGGTGTGATTTTTAAAAATCAACTGATCATTTTTAGAATGGAAAGCAACTGTTTTAGAGAAGTTTACATGAGAAATATCCAAAGATATAAATTTGCCACCCACAGGTAAGTAAGTATAAGTCATGTACATGAAAGTCTGGCAGAAAAAAAAAATCTTGCATTGTTACAACTTTCTACCATAAGCAACAGATCTTTTTGTGTTCTCGTCAGTGAGTTCACTTCTGAATCACTGTGTTTAATACATAACAGCACAGTTTATGATGGGCATTGACAAAGTATGGCATATGCAAAGAGATTAATTGGTGACTTTGAGGAGGGAAAAAATAGTCCAAAGATTACAGGTAAAGCTTGGGAAAAAAAGAAGGCTAATAGAAAGATATTAAGTTATTTTTTAAAATTTGAAATTATTCCAGGCAGTTGGGGTAGAAAGGTATAGGTTTTCTGTGCCTGGCCAGAGGACAGAACCAATAAACATTGTATTATTTGGTATTGCTGCTATTTTTGTTTACCACAAATTCAGCATCATAAAACAACGTGAATTATTTCACCATTCTGTATGTCGGAAACGGCTGGGCTGTTTTCTTTGCTTTGGTTCTCACAAGGAAGATCGAGGCAGGCTCTTACGTGGTGTCTCTGGAGGAGAATCCACTTTCAGGGTCCTTCAGGCTGCTGTCAGAATTCGCTTCCATGTGATTTTAGGACTGAAGTATTGTGTCCTTACAGGATTTCAACTGGGTGTTGTTTTCAGGGTCTAATGGCCTCCTAAACTCACAGAGCACCTTCATCTTCAAAGCCAGTAATGACAGACACAGTCCTCTTCATGCTTCAGATTTCTCTGACCTTCACCTGGGCCTCATGTCTCTTGCCTCCAGCTTGAGAAAGTTCTCTTCTTTTAAGGCATTATGTGATTAGATTGGGGCCACCCTAATCATCCACAACAATCTACCCATCTCAAAATCCTTAACCTTGATCACATCTGTAAAATCCTTTTTACCACGTAACAGAACATATTTACAGGTACCAGGGATTAGGGTGCTGCTATTCTTTGCAGGGTCGTTTTGCTATCGCAACCACAAATGTGAGTTTCAGAAAGCAGCTGTTGGTTCAATATGAGGAAGAGTTTTTATTAAACAATTCTGTCCAATATTTGGATTTTATTTGTTTTAAAGTGAACTCTCCTTATCAGAATTGCTCAAGAACAAGCTAAATGTCCATTTTTCAGAATCTGAGAGATGAATATTCCTATATTCAGGTCCATAGCAAGGCTTTTATTTCAATTCTATAATGTAGACTATTAAGCATATTTAAAATCCCTTCAAGTAAACACTACCTTTTCTCCCTGTTGTAATTATTTGGAAATCTCACATTTAGAAAAATGTATATTTTCCACAGTGTCTTTTATATTTATTTTCGTACTGCTGCTATCATTAATTAGCAGATACAATTTTTTTCCTTATTCTTCTAATCACAGGGCAGAGTTCAAACGTAGGCAGGAATCTAAGGAGTTCTCACAATCTGATTTAATTCCACTCTGAAGTGACTTAAACTTAAATTAGTCTTTCCTACACTAAAAAGGAATTCTTACAATTTTGCCATGAATTTAGCTTTTATCTCAACTTTCAGACATTTAAACTCTACCTAAACTTTATCTTGTATTACATGGTTTAAGAAGAATAAGCACAGAAGAATAATTGTATGTATAAAAAGAGACCAGACTCATAATTATATTACCTACTGTTTATAACATTACACATTATTTCTTAAAATAACACTGCAATAAATTTCTAAAAGATGAAATCCTAACTTATTTCTATTGTCAATATGCAGGTTTAAAAAATATTTAATTGACATTAGCAATAATTATCCTGGGAAAGAAAGCAATAACCTTTAAAATGTCAAGCTGTTTAAACTTTTCAAATATAAAAAACATACTATTTGTGAGGTCCTGTCAAGAATATTTAACTAATAAGAGCTCTCCTAGAATGTGCTGACAGTAGGCTGACAAGCTCTAAGCCAGAGTGGTATAAAGGCTGCTTAGAATCTTGTAGCAATTAGCTATGTAAGTCATATAATGGCCTTCTAAATGTCATAGTTGCAGGAAAAATGGGAGGAGATGCCTTAATGAGATACAAGGTGCCAGTGTTAGAGGACTTTAAATTATGACTGCCATTAATAAGTGGTGGCAGATTACTAGGACATATCCCCAAACCTGAATTATCAAAATTTTAGACATTTTGCAGTGGACTTTTAAAAAATGCTTTTATCTTCAAATACCAAGAATCCTTGCCCAACATGTAAATTTCTCTGTGCTGAATCGTATCTAGATATAACCGTGGTTTTTCTTTCTTTCTTTCTTTTTTTTTTTCCATTTTGGAAAGGAATTTAATATGTTGCACAAGTCAATGAACAGCTGAACTGAAGAGAACACAACCTGTCATTTCAAGAATCCATCTCCATGGAAAATAATGAAGCTGGAATAAAAAAGGAAACAAAACATATTTCCTGTCAGTCAACTGTCAGGGTGTTTATTTGTTTCTTTAAGCAGAGTACTCAGATAATAGCAGGGAAAACAGATTTTCACTCACAATGTTGTTTAGCAAAGGATTTGGGTGAACTGAGGATAGTTTCCATTTACCTCTCAGGTAATTTTAAAATAAAATTCTTCATATTTCTAAAGAAGTCAGAAAACCTTCTCTTCAAATTATTCTATTCTTAGCAGAAGGTAAATAAGTTAAAATATATTTGAAAAAATTAAATGAATAAACTTGAAAAAATAAAAGATGCTAACTTGTGCTTTTCTACACTTATATTTTTAGGCCTGTTATGTTTGATGTAAATGAAAGCCAACCAATGTTGTTTAACCTAAAATATCTTTTATGTTTTGTTTTAACTGGCTTTAAACCTATTAATGACATTAATAAGAGAACAACATGATTCATGTAGGCATTCTCGCCATGTGAGTGAAAAATCAGGACTAAAGTTCGCCTAGCCTCAGATATTTCTATAACAAAGACCACCAAAATGAATTACTCTAATAATCACACTTGGAGCCCTCTATTCACTCAGAAACTACTTTGTGGTCTGGG
>RJWJ010030588.1:0-19780 GCA_004363605.1 Indri indri | reverse complement strand
TGAGCCTAAAAATTGTTTCTACGTATGGTAAATAAAAATTAAAATAAATACCGTCATTGCTACCAGTCCATTGCTGTTACAGACTGAATGTTTCTGTCTCTCCTGAAACTCCTGTGTTGAATTTGTAACCCCTAAAATGAGGGGTGAGGCCTTTGGGAGATGATTAAGTCATAACAGAGGAGCCCTCAGGAATGGGATTAGTGCCCTTATAAAAGAGACCTCAGAGAGTTCTTTAGTCCTTTTTCTGCCATGTGAGGATATAAGAAGTCAGTGGTCTGTAACCTGGAGGAGGGCCCTCGCCAGAACCAGAACATGTTAACATCCTGGTCTCAGATTTCTGGTCTCCTGAACTGTGAGAAATAGATTTTTATTGTTTATAAATCTCCTAGTCTATGATACTCTGTGAAAGCAGCCCAGACTGACTAAGACAATGGCCAATCTTCTCTCCTGAGTACCTAAAATAAAAGGATACAAGAAAATAATATTTCAGAGAAAAACATTTTTTTTCACTCTCTAAGTGAGGATAATGGTACAATATTACAAATTCTAAGATTATTGTGAAAGTAACCAAGTTTAGCAGAGCCAAGAAACTGAACCGATACTTTTAAAAGGATAGAAAGCAAATGAATTATAATTTATTCCCAAAGTACCAAAAAAATATTCCCACAGATCACTTATGTATATTTTTTTGAAGACTTGAAGCAATTACAAAAGAAAAAAAAAAAGAATTCTCTTCAACTGAATGGTCTCTTCCTCTGCTGTTGCTATTATTATTTTCCCCGCTAACAGTCTTCAGTACGGAATGCTTTTTCTATTACAAGCGTTCCACTCTATGATCTTGCTTCAGGTCAAAGCTTTACTCTCCCCTACTGCTATTTACTCAATCTCTGTTGTATGGTAGCTCACCTACCCACCCAGTAGGAAAAAGCAATAATAATAATATTAATACCTACTTTCAAAACAACCAGTGCTTTGTACATAAGCTATCTCATTCCACGCTCTCACTAGACCTGGAAGTGGGTAAGTCAGTATTCTTGTCTTTATTTTCAGTGTTAGTGGATAAGCTCTGGTAACGGTTTATGAATTGCCAGTTCCTAATTTATTTCCAGCTTCTCAGACTTATCAAGCCTTCCTAAATGAAATACTCAGAGAATCCTTTCCTACAAATGCAGAAAGCTCAGACCTGCCCTAACCCCAGCCAGGCTCTGAGCAAGCCCGTCGGCAACAGCAGCTACTCTCATAACCTCAGCACTTTTCTTACCCTCCATTTCAAAACAAATACGATAGACCTTTGCTTTGCCCTTTTTCTAATAAGTTGCCTATGCTGGGTTATTCTGTCATGCATCCCCTGTTTTTATGTAATGAAACTGAGATTCATCTTGTCTGGAGCAGAATCTAAATACCCTCATAGACCCTACCTTATAAAAGTAATTACGTATCCATTTTCTCCTTTGTAAACCAGCAACTCTCACTGACTGCTGCGTAGCCCCACACCCCAATCTATCACCTAGATTGTCCACTGCCCATACACGTCACATATTTAGGCATCGCCTTGTTTTCCCTATCCATAAGAATGGCTGCTGCTCCGTTATCTCTGTCTCACTTCCCTACATTTGGATTTTGTGTGTGTGTGCAAGGTGCATGAGAGACTTACTCAAGCCAGGCCCAGCCCCACGGCCAGTAATCTCTCCTGGAGCCCAAGCCTTGCTTTGTTGCCTGTTCTTTATTACAGGGTCTGGACTCTGTTCTTATTTCTCCAGCACTTGATGGCTTTCAATCTTTTTCTTTCCTTACTTCGGGCTATAAGAAACATAATTTATCACCTAATGAGCCAGTACAAACACACAGACACACACACACTTAAATACAGGATTTATAAAACAACACTAATCCTTGGCAATTGTGTTATGAATTTTTATTGTGTTCTTCTTTATTCTAGTGTTTTCTATAATTTCATGTAAAAAACGCTAATCAAAATCAAATAAAATACATTTATAGCTTACTAAATGGGTCATGATCCACAGTTTGAAAAACAATGTTGTAACTTACTAGTAATGTTCCACTTAGGAAAACATTTACCCGAAGGATAATGACTGCTCACCAGGCTGCCAAACTCTGTGGCCTCAAGTTTAGGGACCTCTGACCAAATTTTAAATAAATTTCTCTAACTCCCAGCAGAGGTTAAAACACACATGAACTATTACCATTTTATCGTCAATTTATAGGATAATTAAGATATTATTAAGAAATCTTTTAGCTGCTGACTTTTTTTCTAAAAATCTATTTGTAATATACATGACAATAGATAATTTATTTTATAAATTGATGAAGCCCTTGTATCTAGCAGCTGCTGGCACAGGGCAGGTACTCAAATATTTGTTGAACGAATCAATCGATGAAGCAATGAATGTTTGGAAGAGGCCTAGTAAGTTGTTACTCATTCATGCATTCTCTCATTCAATCAACATCTGATTAATACCCATTAAATGTTAGTGACTCTGCTTATTCATGATTATATTATACAATTGATTAAAACCAAGTCCTTATTTTTGAGAATTTCCTATTTCTTTAGGAATGCATACTGAGTGTTAAAGGAATTAAGTGAAAGATTAATACCTAGCTTTCACTACACATGTAACTAACATATGACATGTATGTTAATTTTCTCCTCATTAGTCAGTCAAGGAATATTTAAGTGGCACCTGGAATGTATCAGACACTGAGGCCCTGGAGACAGAATGACAGAAAAGAAAAATTTCCTATCTTCAAGGAGCTCACATTCAGTAGCATGGGATGGAAAGGAAATACAAACAGATAACCAAGATAAAGTAGACAGTATACAGCATTATGAAGAAATCAAACATGGTGAAGAGACAGAGCGTGGTTAGGGAGGTAGAAAGAGAGTGCTCTACCTCAGCACAGCTTCTAAAAAGCTCTAGAAGACAATGGAAAACGGAGGTATTAAAGAAACTATCCGGAAGAAGCAAAAGGCTATCCTCTGTCTCAGTTCAGAAGGAAAAAATGCTTTCACTTTTCAAAATCTGAAGGAGAAAGAAGCTTTCTCAATTGATGCTCATTGATCCTCCCTGAAGTAAAAAAAAAAAAAAAAAAATACAAAAATTTAAGAAAAGAAAGAAAAGAAACAAAACCTTGCCTCATTAAGCAACAAAGGTTAGTACAAAATATTTTGCTGAAAAGGAGGACAGAGTATTAAATTGAACGTGTGTTTAAAGGGAAATGATTGCTATGACATGCATTTCTCATATGAGAGCAATTTAGATAGGAAATAACTGGTAAGCAAACATTCTGTATTATAAATGAAAAAATCCTGGAAGGATTATTGTTGTCTTTTTCACTGAACACATCAGCAGGAAAATTATTCAGCCCCAGGCAGAGGAAACAAATATCATCAAGTACAACAGGGTTGCTGTTTGGATCCTTCTACTATCCTCAAGGACTGTCATGTTTTCAATACTCATTTCTTTGTATGTCTCCTTTCAGTACAAGTCTTTTATGTCTTGTACACACTCGGTCTGTTCATTTTTTTTTTATTGCTGCCATTGTAAACTTCTAGCATCTTAAGCATACCAAGGACAAATGCTTTTCCTGAAATAATAGTATGATGCGAAACTGAAAATAAATGCAATTTGAACAAATCTGAAGTAGATTTATATAACTAGACTGTTTCGATATTCACAACATTTAGATACTAGATTTTATTTCCATGGAAGTCCGAAATAAACAATATTCAGTATACCTAGGGTAGTGTTACATAGTTAGAAAGGTCTCAGAAAAACGAGCTAAATGGAAAGAAACAAACAATAAATAGTAAAGCCATTTCTTCACAAACTACCTACTCTCACTATTTGCTTTCTGTGCTTATATGATAGGGTTTCTGAACCTGTAGGTTTATTTCTCAAACTCTCAACTCAGGAAAACTCTCACTAGATTTGGCCAATGAGAGACCATGGTAGGAGACAGGGCAATGAGAGAAAGGAAGAAGCCAGAGTACTTCTTCCCCTTTCTTTGCATTTCTATCACCCTGCCAGAGTGAACTCTCCAGCAATGCCCATAACTTGTCTGTGGTCTGACTCCCCTAGACAGGACTGCTTGCATCTAGCTGTTGCAGATAAACCTCTTAGCACAAATAGGATGGCCTCTTTCCTTTTTATCTCTAGCCAAAACCAATAAGTACCCCATTGTTGCTGATATTTGCAATATCTCATTGTTTCCATTTTCTTGCTGAGTTGTTCCATTGCTAAAGCAACCAACCTTCTTTATTATGTTCCCTCTGCTTCTCACATTGATTGAGTGGTTTCATTTTTCTAATTAAAACTTGAATAATATGATCAATATTTGATTCACTCCATCCATATGTATAATATTAAAATGTTATGATGTCTATATCAGAATATAGTCTTCTCATAAATCTGGTCATAGATACATGTCCCTATATATTTTCCTCCATTCTCAAATTTTAAGGAGAAGTTAAACAATAATAAATGTCCTCTAATTCCTTCTGGCAAAATTATTTCATAGTGCTGGTCGGCTACTATGAAGTGAATTCTTCTTTATTCCTTATTTGACAAATTTTAGTACACCTCTCTAGCTTCTCTTTCCAGAATTTTCCCTTTTGATGGAAAGCAAACCACTGTTCTTGTCATTCTCTTCTTCCCACCTTGTCTATATTGTTCTTACTGCAGTTGTAGTTTTCTTCCGCAAATTCATCTTCCATATTTGATTGGCCCAAGCTAGACAAAGGAAAAGAAAGAAGGGAGGAAGAGAGGAGGGAAGAAAGGAAGAAAGAATGAATGGAAGGGAGGGAGGGAAGAAAGGAAGAAAGAAAATAAAATGGAAGAAAAGAGGAGGAAGAGAGGAAGGGAGAAAGAAAATCACTTTTTCTAGGAATGTTCTGAATGTGGTCAACTATGTTTCTGGCCTTGGAAGAAAACTAGACTGTAATATAAAGTGATGAACGGACATTCAAAGAGAAACAGAGATGAAAAGGGTAGAGTTTAAGGTTTTTCTTGCCATTCTTTTGTACTCAACCTTCGTTCCTCTTTCCCATCTATTTGTTAGATGTAAAGATAAATGTGTGTGTTTGTGTGTGTGTGTTTTTTAAATAATAGGAAAAATAATCTGAGACAATATAATCATTTTTTGATTAAGCTAGCTTGAGTTCATTTTCTGTCATTTGCAAACTAAGATGTCTTAGGTAATACACATATCATTTTATTATACTGTATTAAAATGTCATACTTTTAAACCTGATCCTTGGAACAAGGACATTTCTTGTGTTAGGGTAGTGAGGACTCACAAAGAAGTTAAATTATTCTTGTTGCCTAGAATACATTTTTAAGGCTTGTACTGCAGACATCAACTAGAATGGAGAGCAAATGTCACAGGTAGGCTGTAGGGTGGAAATTTACCTCTTTTCAGTATTGACCATAAAGGAGTCAGAATGTCTGTCTACATTAGGGGTAAATTTTATGGTAGTAAAGGAACAGACAGCTACAAAGAGAAGAAATTAAGAAATATATCAGGAAAGTTGAACCAACACTTTCAAGATACAGCATAAATATTGCAAGGTAAGGGATGGAATAGGATTAGTAACTGAGTCCTCTGAATAAGGTAGATGAGCGGAATACAGAAACTTGCAATGTGAAATTATATTTGCTTTATTTAATGCATTCTTCCTCTTCTGTTCCTCCTTATATTATACAATTAAAATAGATGAATCCAAGGGCAGATTGAATTGACTTGCTATTGGCAGAGATAGCAGGCAGGTTAGAACTAGAAGCTACCTCTCAAATGTCTGTTTTATTTTCTTATACATTTCTAAAAGATACCTTAAAACCTAAGTGTTCATAGTAGCAAGATGCAGAATTAATCTAACTGTATTTCCTCAAGTGTTTTTACACCACTTTAAAAATGCTATATCTAATATATATTTTTTAGAATGGGACAGTTACATTTACCAACGCATACAATTTCTTATTCAAGAGAAATGCATATTGCTCTAGGGAACAGAGAAGAAACTCTCTTCAAAGATCCAAACCCTGTGCTTTCCCTAAACCCACATTTTTGACCTTCCCTCTAAAACACATACACTCACATAAATTTTTTGTTAATTAAGATGAGGATGTCTAAAAACAGAATAAGACTTTGGCAAAATAATTAAGCAGATGAATTTAGTCTAGTTAAACTTTGTTTCTTTCATTTATTTTTTTCTCTCAAAACCTTCCTAATATATATATATATATATATATATATATATATATATATATATATTCTTTCTTCCTCAACTCACTATTTTTTAGTAAATCCAACAGGTTAAGAGATGGTAAAGATTTTCTCATTTAATTTATACTTCTATTTTAAGAGGGAGATTTTTGGAGATTGAAATTTTTGTGATTAATAGTAAATAAATGTTCAATGATAGAAATTTTGGCTTTCATAATATGCTAAAGAGACAGAGTTAGACATGTGCTCATAGAGTTCACTGAAGTGAATGTTTATGCTACCAAATTGCTAGTCGCATATGGTGAATGTTAGTAGTGAACTATAAAATTTCCTGTTAGAATCTTGCATTTCACTGTACATAGCCAAATTAATTTATCCATTAATAATAATATGTATATCTCACTCTTTGAAATAGTGAGTTTATTCTTATTGGCTGTTATCTCATTTAGGGATGCTAGGGCTTAGGGTCAATTTCATTCAATATGACACAAAGACTTTTATAAAAAATGTTTTGTTTCATTTAAATTTAGGTTCCTTTTCACCGACACAGAGAACAAGACAGAGTACTAATTCATAGAATGGTGATTAGATCTGTGTCCAGATAATCCAGGTGTTTGCTTTTGTTTTGGTTTAGTTGTGTTTTGTTCTTTAAATTTAATTCTTTTAGGGTCAGTCATGAGAACATTGACTAAATTCCTTGACAGGTTGTAAGAAAGATTTTTTTTTTCTTTTTAACTGGGTCAATTTAATCAATTTAAAAATGTGTCAGTGAATGGATGTTTCCAATAATAATAAATACCAGATTTTTCCCGAGAGTATGAGAGTGCTGGTGGGGAGGTGGGGGAAGCTAAGAGAGGCTAGCTTCTCAAATGTCTATCTTCATATGCTTTCGTATTACTAAGGGTATTTTTTTTTATTCTGGATTTGTCCATTTTTTCAAAATACTGCAAAGGAAACCATTCTTCATTGTTATTTTAGTGAAAAATTCCTTGTTTGGGAGCAAGTTCCATTTGCCTCTGAAATGTTATTCCTTATTTCACCACCTAATGATGAATATACTCATTAATTCAGTACCTCAAAGATCTCCTTTGTCGATGCTCAATGTTTTACTGCTATTGTTAAAATACTCATATAGCCATATACTGGTTGGGTCGATTTTACAAAATTCTATCAATTACTTAACATAATTTTTAAACTATCTACAAGGCTTTATATGAATGATTTCACAAGTTAAAAATAATCCTTTGCCAGATCTGGGCATGACTATTATTTTGCTAAACATGACCTTCAAAATTACAGTAGGTTTTCAATCCTTATTATGAATACTTCTCAGCTGTTGCTACAGTTGGCCTTGTGGCTGCTGCCAATTTTATGACTTCTTTTCTCAGCTCCTTTCAAGCATGTGTAGCATTTACTTACACTGTTTATTTCCTATTGTCATCTAGTTGTCATAACACTTAAGATCATGTATTTTTTTAAATTTTCTTTTTCTAGGTGTGTGGCTGCCATTTGTTCTAAAAAAAATCCTAGGTGCTTTTGTCATTGTGGCATATCATAGCCATCATTGAGCTTTGCCTCCTACCTCTGCCATCTTCAAAGCAATGTGATCATATCGCTGACTATACAAGTTGTACTGCTGTGGAGACTACTGACCATTAAATCTTTCCATTCTAACAGATCCTATAAATTGTTCTGATTTACTCCTAGGTGCAGTGTGATAAGTGGTAAGCCTCTGACTTATCGATTATAACATTTTGATTTAATCACTTTTCTTTTCCATACACATTCTGAGTACTGGAATAAAAGGGATATATTATAAGAAGAATGCCGCCAGCATGCTTTTCAGCATCTCTTACATAGAACACAGGAAATTATACTCAGAATAATACACAGAGTATTTGTAAATGCAGAATAGGAAAACTTGGTTAAAATACTAATATTCAAAGATATTGAAAGATAAAAATATGTAGCAAAATATTTATGTTAGGATAAATAATGAGATATAAATCAAACACGCTAAAACAAGTGTTTAATAAGCCATTCTATGGGAAAACATTTTGTGTAATCACAAGAGATGGTATTCAGAAAAGGACATAAAATTTCAAGAGAATAAAAGTGAGGTTTTTTTTCTTAAGATGGAAAGAGGAGAATGATACATTTAAGAAGCATAAAGAAATCACTTCTGATGAAACATTGCGCATTAATAGAATACATATAAATAAAATAGTTAAATCATTTATGAAGTAAAATGAAGAAATCATAGAATATAATTAAATTCTGTTTTTAGTGTTCTAAAGGTACCTAACAAAGTTAGAAATTAAAAGGTACAAATAGAGTATGATTAGACATATTGCCAAACCCAAAATGTACAAGGGTTAATTTTCTTTAGATTTATAATTCTTTGATTCTTTGAGTCTAGTAATACTGTAAAACATTTATGAAGGAAACTATTTGGCTGTGTGAGAAATAAAAAAAAAACAATAGAATACAGTTCTGGGATATAGAGTTGAAAGTGATTGTTTTATGGTTAAGAAAGACTTTATGGTAAGAAAGTACCTTTATAATAAGTAAGGAGGAATGTTTTTGAAATCTGAAGAAGCAACATGGGCAAAAGCACAGAGACTTGAAAGTGTCCATCAAATTTAGAAATCGATGCAAAATTCACCTCTTCCAACTTCCCTTTTAAGTCTAATGATTATCAGGTGGGAAAGGACAGAACCTTATTTGATAGAAGATTATCAAGGTCCAAAATACATTAGGAGATAACAAGTGAGCAGCCAGGTGTTCTAAATAACTTCGGGTGTCCTGAGTCAAACGAATTGCTTTCTGAGGTACAGTAAGATGTGCACTGATATCAGTGAACTGCAGCTAATGATCTCTGAGAATCTACATTGAAAATAACACAGTCCTATAATCTGCCAGGCTGATTAATTTGTGGAAAACAGCAGACATGGTTTAAGAAGGTAGTATCATGTAAATACCTGTGAGAACTTAGAAAAAGAAGGAAAGAGGCTATTGTTAAGAGCCAGAATAAAAACACAAAGAACAAATCTCATCAAGCACATCTCGTTTTCTTTTTCTCTTTATTTCTTTCTTCTTTCTTTCTTTCTTCCTTCCCTTCCTTTCTTTTCTTTCTTTCCCCTTTCCTTCCTTCTTTTTTACTTTCTTTCTCCTTCCTCCCTTCTTTCTTTCCTCATCAAAGTCATTAATTGGACCTATGATATAGTTTAGGATTGCTCAATATTGTCAGTGTTGACATCTGGGGCCTGATAATTTTTTGTTGCAGGGTTGGGGAGGGTGCCCTATATACTGTAGGATGTTTAGCAGCATCCCTGGCCCCAACTTACTAGACGCTAGAAGGATCTTTCCCTTCTGGCCCCTCACTGAGATTATGACAACCTCTTTCTCCCTTGGGAGGGATAAGTCATGCACATGGTTAAGAATAATTATTATAGATACAAGATATATGAAAGTTTTTCAGGAACTGGACAAAGTCTATCATGATACTGTTTGGGATAAAATGAACAGATATAAACTGAAAGTTTCTAAAACTTGAGTGTATTGTTATGTGGCTTATGTACTTATTCAGAAATATTTATAAAAAAATCTACTTGGTGTCAGGCAAAGCATTTGGTGTTACAGTCAAAAACAATGTGATTTAATATATTAATATCCATTTCCAGGAAGCTTTTCATATCTCTGTTGTTAGTCCCATAATGTTCAACATTTTACTGATGATCTGGCTGTAGACAAAGATGTTATGGGTACCTAAGCAAATCTAGGAGTATTGTTTGAGTGGATTTCCAAAGATCAGTCAGCATTTGCCATGAAAAAGGGGAGAGAGGAAACAAGTTGGAAAGTGTTTAGGCTGAAGAAATACCAAGTCTGAAGACGTTGGTATGGAAATCTCAGGGTCTGTCAGAAGAACTTTATAAATCCCATTCAGTTGGAAACAAAGAGTAAGGAAAAGTATGGAAGCACAAGGCTATAAAAGTAAAGAAATGGCAATGTCATGATGAGTCTTGTAAAAAATTCTTAGGTTATCTTGCTTTACATACAATCAGTGAGAAAACATTGGAGGGTATTAAGAAGGTGTAGGATAGTTAGAAATCTGTTATCTATAAGATTAACTCTCAATGCAATGTAAAAAAATTGAGGAAAAATAAAGAGCTCTTGCAATAACCACGCGAGAGGCAGCAGGAGCTTTGATTAGAATGGTGCTGGTGAGAACTGAGAGAAGTATTATGGAAGGGTTTGGAATAATTTTAAGATGAAGTGAAAGAAGATGTTGTTGTGCAACATACAGACCCGCCCCCAGTCCTTTCAGAAATGAAGCAACACTTTCCCACAGCTGCTGGGTTGTTGGAAGCTGGCAGCTCTCAACCGATTGCCTACCTGGAAATTGGCTTTCAAATGCAAGCCCCCTCACTCACAACCATGACCCAGTCCTAGGGGCAGCCTCCATTCAATGAAACCTCAATGTAGAGTTACACAATTCTGGGACGAGTTGTTACATACAAAGAGTGACTAAAACTTGCCTATTGTTTCAGATGCCTGTGATTTATTTTTTAATTAGTTCATGAATATCTTGTGTGCTACAAATGACTGATGCGATTAAAATTATACCGCTAGATAAAATACTTACATCTATCATGGACAGTCTATTAAATTAATAATAATGTTGCATGAAAATTGCTCTGAGAAGTGGTAGCTTTTGTGGCAGTGAAAGGTGGTGAGATGTTGACTTTGTTGACAACCTTCGGGGTGTTTCCTGATTAACTTTCACTATTTGGAAAGTTTCAAAAATCCCATTTATTCTGCTGCAATCCCATTTATTCTGGGATGCAAATAAATGCATCCCATTTATTTGTAGCCAAAAAAAATGCAAAAAATACAAAGAAAGCGTCGCATTTTTCACATGAAAGCATTTTGTGTGAAAGGCTAAGAGACAGCCAAAGTTAAGAATACACCTTATGATCTCAGAAGAGGAAAATAAAATAGTAAAAAGAAAAAAGTTATGGCGAACACTGATACCACACAGCACCCGAATGGTGGACTGAAGAATATGCTTGTCTCCTCCTTTCCCTTCAACGTCACAACTTCGCTGAATGTTTCACTCTAAATTTTGGAATGCTGAACTAGGTGTCTTACAGGTGCATCAAAATGAATATAAACCTCCACCAATGAGTACTGGCCAAAGATACTTGCTTCTACTCACATTTTCATTTCCTCAGAAAGTTTACTGTGTGGTTTCTATAGACGTGTGATGATCCTTTTGACAGCAAGGAGGGAATTTCCACGTGCTTCTGTATTCCTCTTTGGTACTTTTGTCCTGAAATGAGACAAGAAAGGTGTGCTTTCTGCAATGAGCCACAGTTCAAGTGGTCCTTACTTTAAGTATTCCAATTGCTTCTCTTTCTGGAGACATTTATTTAAGAGTGTTCTTGATTGTTATTAAGTCTGGCAGATTCATCCTGAGTTCCTGCAGTGCACCAGTTCCTTTTGAAAGCACAAAGAAAGAGTGGCTGCTGCATAGAGAATAACATCCGTCTGAAACAGCATTGAGCTTTGACCTTGGCAGTTCCTCTTTAGCTACTGGAGCATTTATTCAGAGTAGGCAGTGACTCATTGGATCTGTTATAACATTGGTCATGTTATATTAATTCTGCAGCTTGGCTGCTGCAGAGCCTCCATCTTTAACCTCTGTTTATGTCCCATAAGAGTGAAGACTTATATACAGTTAGCCTTCAAAATAAACTCATTTTATGTTTTTAAACATTCATTTAGAAACACTGAAGATTTGCTTATGAGACTTTATTTCTAATTGTAGAGTAATGCTAACATAATCATTTGTTGGACTAACTTACCTGTGGCTCCTTTTTGCTGGCATTTGCAAAATAATTTACAAACTTTTCTTCCCATGATGAGAAAAATAAGAGTTTTCCTTTTATTTCTTCTCTCCAGGTCCATTAGAGTAGGAATTTTTATGTACATACCCACATTCACTGTAACATAAGGGATTTTTAAAATAATTTATTAATATACAAAAGTAAAATCAGATGAGATTTTAAAATACAGAACTTAATAAATAAAGTATATGTACATTTAAGTCCATCGATACTGTTAGATTTATTTAAACTAGTGAAGATTTACATCATAGGAAAGCAACAAAATGCAGACATTATTTAAAATATGTTTCTCCTATTCTAACCACAATATACACATACACATGTATGCGTGTGTATCCACACATATAAAATGAAAATGCATTTTTCACTATATACATTCATTTATAAGCAGAAGTTTAATATTTTGTGAAATTTATTTTTATTTGGGGAACAGAGTTTTGAAAAATGTGCCCTATTCTCCATGATTATAATCTAGATTTAAAAAAAATCTCATTGAGGGGTAAAATAGAAAAATAAACATTTAAGCATTAAAATATATAGTGCTACTGTGACCACAAATGCCACACACAATTCATATGCCATTTTTATTTTCTGCAACTATCAAACACGAACACAGAAGGAAAACTGAAACTCTATGTAATTGACTGTAAACAGTATATTTTATTCCCTGCAACAGAAGTTTACATCTGAAATTAACTGGAAATACGTCCTTCCAAAAAATTACCTCTCCAATTTCATACCTGCAGTACAGTTTTAAAATGATATCTTAATCAAAGTTAATCATTTTCTACAGTGAATTTACCATTTATTTAAAGTATGTTTAAGAATTTATTTCTTTTGAATAGTGAGTGAGTGAAATTATATATTTCTCACCTTATCACATGGCTATATTTAGCAGAATTTCTGTTTTATTGTTGTTCATCAATTGAGTTAACAAACTGTGAAATCAGTCATTATTTGTGTATATGTGAATTATATTTTTTAATCTGGGCTTCCTTTAATCCATACAAAATTGGGAAGCATTTTTCACAAGTCTTTCGAAAAGGATTAAATAAAAACCAACAACATAGGAAATAACTTCTAATGAGTCAGGACGTGTCACTTACTAGTTATACATGTGATTCCAGCAGAGGCATTGTACTGCATATGCAAGCTACAAGGAAATGGTATAGCAAGTGCTTTGTCAAGAGTGAATCTGTCCTCTGGGTCTCTACTGAACATAATTAGTTTCATGTAAAATGAGTGTTTTTCAAGTTTATTATATATGAATTTAATATACCAAGTAGATAGAATACAACAAATGATAAGTGAGAAAATTTTAAAAGATTTATATTTCTCTGGTGAGCACAAAAATAGCCTCTTCTGCATTTTTCTCAGTTGCCACAAATGTATAATACTCTGACTTTTCCACAAGTGAAGTGATTAACTGTTTTGTGAGAGGCTTTATACTCCTTCTTTTTTTTTCTTCTGAGAATAAAAAAGAAAAAAAAACATAAAAAGGATACATGACTGAGCCTGTAAAATTAAAGTATGTGCAAAAATGACACCTCCTCCATATAAAGTGTTTGAATTATAAGAATCCCTGAATGATAATTTTAGAAAATTTCATAGGTGCCTTTCAGTTCCTATCTAGTTTATTTGTTATTGATAATATGAATACAACAGGGAAATGAATTTGATACATTTCTTCTGCTTGTTAAAATTACCCATGATCATATATTTATTTTATGCAGCCTGTCTCTTTATAACGTATTAATAGGGACTTCTATGGCATTTTATCTTTATTTTTCTTCTTAGTATTAGACAAGAATATTTTTTTCTTGGAAAGAAGTACGGTTTTCCTATAATATTCCCCTGCTATCAAAAGCTTTGCTTAATTAAACAAAAGGTCTTTGTAGCCAGAGACAGCTCATTCTAGACTATACATTTGGTGGATCAGAGAAATTACAATGTACATGCTCAGATGTTATCCTCTTACAAAGGCCCTCTTCGACCACGTGCTCTAACATCGTCTCCTGGGTTACTTCATAGAGTATCATTCTGTTTCATTCCCCTTCTAGGATTTACTATTATCTGACACATCTTCGTTTATTTTTTCCATATTTTTTCTAGCTTTTGCCCCAACCACCATCATTTCCACACACAATCAGTATCCTTGCCAAACTGCTTTATTTCTTTGTTCTTATACCTAGAATTATGCCATGTACTCCTAGTAATCAAGAATAGCACTTGAAAATTACTTTTGCATATCAAGGACAAAAGGAAAATAAATGATACATATCTTGAGCATCAACTGTGAGTCTGACAATAAAGTACGTGTGTGTGTGTGTGTGTATGTAACTGCATCTTAAAATAAATATTTGGCTTAGTCACTTTCTAAAATGTGCTGCTAACACTAAGATTCAAACATTTTCAGACTACTATGCAAAAACCAAGTCCAATAGAGAGCATGAAGATTTAAAAAGAAACAGTCAGAAAGGCCACCATGGAGAACATGTAAACAATGTAGGAAGTGTAGATTTAAAAAACAAACCTCATATCTTTGACTCCCCTCTGCTACTGTCTACGAAACATTCTGTGAGCATGCTGTGTACACTCATCATTTCTAATGCAGCATTTTATTTCTTCACCCAAATGATCGCTACACTAATCTTTCTTACCAGAAATATCATTTAGAGTATTTAAGGCTTAACTCAGTTGCCATGGCTTCTGTAAGTATTTTCTAATCCCACCAGAATATAACCCCAATGTACCATTTACTTCATCAGACTTTGGAAATACTGCTTAATTCATATATTCTTTTCCCACTTGATTTTATGATCTTTCATTATGGATGCATACTTTATTGATCTTAGGAACTCAGTGTAAGGGAGGACAACTTGTATGTAATTTCCTGTATATAATGAGATTGTAGTATACTCAGCTGAAAAGGGTGTGGGCTTGGAAACCACAGGAAAGGGTTTTGTCTGCCTGAGGGATTCTCCACATCCCTCCCAATCAGCACACCACACACTAGCTCTGCCACTTTTTATAAGATACCTAAATTCCCTACAGCTTCCTAGTACTGCTTATAAATTCAGAGGTCTAATACTTCCCTCATAGAATTTTTGTAGCAATTACACGAGGCAACACACATAAAGAACTAAGGCATTCCATATATTGCAACTGCTATTACTATTAATACTTTAACTGCTGCTAATAGTTTAATAACTGCTTTTTAATGGAAATCAATTTAGTTAAAATGTTGAACAAATATAGTCATACGCATCTGTGAGCTGCTTTCTTCTAAACTCAGTTCCGTGTGCTCATTTTCCACTGCTACGTAACAAATTGCCACGAACTTAGTGGCTTAACACATCCTTTCACTATCTCAAAGTTCTGTAACATCAAAAGTCCTTGCAAGGCTTTGTGGTGTGTTCTATAACCTGCTTCTCACAAGGCTGCATCAAGGTCTCAGCCAAGATTGGGAGCTCAACTGAGGCTCAGGGTCCTCTTACTAACTTAGCAATTGTTGGAAAAATTCAACTCCTTTCAGCTGTAGGACTGGTGGAGGCTGTGTATTCAAGGGCAGCAGGAGAGCATCCCTCTAATGTTTCACCTTTTTCAAAGGCCTAGTTGGCTATGTCAGCCCCACACAAGATAATTTTCTTTTTTATTAACTTGAAGTCAACTAATTAGTAACCTTATCATGGGTATGATATCTCATCAGATCCAGAAATTGACTCCACATTCAAGGTGGGGTGGGGAGGATTGTACAGGACAAGTTATACACCCAGAGATGGAAATATGGGGGCCATCTGAGAATCTTGGCTACCACCCAAGTTAATAACAGCAAGCTAGGAAATGCACGTTTGTAGTTACATTTTTTAGCAAAGTACCCATGTGTGTGGATGAACATGGGGTTTCAGCAATTGCCTTGGAATATGCCAAGTGAAGCATAGTGAAGATCCTAATGGAATTCTAGCATGTGAAAAAGTCTGATCTCTGGAACTGAGAATCAGAAATGTAAAAACATATTTGTATTATTTTAAAAAAGTATAATTATCATTAAAACAATTAGTAGCTATATGTGTCATATATCCTCAGGATAAAGACAAAATAATGTTCTATTTTTTTAAATTAATGAGCAAAGAGGATTCTGGTAAAACATGTGGTAAGGAAAAAGTGTTGAATTTGGTTGAGAAGGTTTTTGGTCTTTGAGTGATCTTTGGACAGCACAAATAAGACAATAATTGAGAATGTTTTCAAGAAAATTAAAGAGGGAAGGAGGGACAAGACAGAGGTAAGAATGGGGGAAAAGTATCCTACTCTATTCTCTTTACTTGAAATAGATTTTCTGGTGACAACAATAAAGAGAAAAGAAATGAAAATGAACATCAAGAAAGTGACCTAAAACCAAAATGTTAAAATATATACAAGTAATTATACAGAAAATTATTCAGGAAACTATTCAGATAGAAATTATATAGTTCTTTACAATTTATAAATGAATTTGTAGGACTCGAACGATTTTCAAATTAAAAGCTTATATTATGAAGTTTTTCCACATTATTTTTAAACTTCAGAAACATCACACATTGCCTAACTACTGCCCACATATTCTAGAAGGAAAGGTGGGATACTTATTAACAAACAACAGACACATTTTTTTTTTTTTGCCTTTTTTCTTCTTTGATATACGGGAATGAATTTGGGCTGATTAACACATGTTTTTTGGTATGATTTCTCAGAAGCAAAACTTGAGAAAGATTTTCTTTTCCTTACAATTAACTTTGAATTTGTAATATACTAAATATGTTCATTCCTTGGGCATATTTCCCCACAAATTCTAAAGTAATGGTGAAAAATTAAGTCCATATATGCATATGTTGGCATAATTCTATGCTGAACAGCAACTGTGTACAACATGGATTGTGCTGGGGCAGGTTAGATAAGAGTGTAAAGCCTAAGAACTAAACGGAAATTTTTTTTCTATGATTTTTCTTAATAAGAGGTAAAAAGTCCTTTCCTGAAAATTCGCTTGGGGCAATAGAATTTAAACTAATACCCCTGGGATATTAAATGGCAAATTTATAGATTATTGAAGGATACTTACATAATACAGACATAGTTCTTACAGAAAACTGCATGCATCTCTTTAGAGTACTTTAGATATTTACTCACCTGAAAGGAGAATATGGAACAGCATTGTTAAAGATAAAGATTAACTTTCTAATGGGATTTCATAGTTTTTATGACATGTATGCAAGGATATTATTCTCTAGATGGAGATTTACTCAAAAGGAATATTTGCAGAAAGTGAATAAACAGCACTTATATACCCCTATAACTATGCATCCAAGAAAAACCTGGATTGTAGCTCCTGAGTTAGGATCAAAGGCTAAATGAGATCCCAAATCAGCTCAATGTTGCTTCTCTCTCAGCAGTATTTTAGGATACTTGTTATCAGGCAACTAATGGCTATATAGAGAAATCTGATACACAAATACACAGAAAAGGCCCCTGTTTGATTAAACACACATGTTTGCAGGATTTGAAAAACAGGGGAGAGAAATTTGATTCTGAAAATCCATATTGCCCAACGAATAAGCTTTTCATAGGTCTACTCACTACATAGAGACATGTATCTCTGGAAAAAGAGTAAGATCTTGACTTTAAAACATAAAAATAACCTTTTGAAACATCTAGCTCCAGGGGCAAAGAGAAGGCTTCAAACAGGCCCAAGCCGTTGTACAAGATGCCCTGAGCTTGGCTGTATGACTCAGCTGATACAACGATGCTAACAGTATCTATATTTTATGGAGAAGCTGTGTGAGGTCTCTGGAAAGCTTCAGCAGGACGGTTGCAACACAGATGCTAGTGTACCGTAGCAAGGCCACGTTTTCAATAGCAGAGAACTATTTTTTGTATTTAAAATAATTCTTGATATGTGAATGAATGCCTGACCAAAGAAAAGCAAGTGCCTACACAATCAGACTGTTTGACCGTGACTGACCAACACCAGATATAGAGCAGTGACCCTCCCCACCATTATCCTGGTATTGTCAAGTTACCAAATCATAAGGTCAGGTGATTGCAGAAGCAAGCCATTGTGCAATTGAAATGGTACTTTCTAGAAATGGCCTGAACAAATTGAGAGGGCACAAGTAAGTTATATAAGCAGGTTGCCTAGACTCTGTTTTAGAAAGTCTCTTTCTCAGCTTACATCTCTGGCCTCATGGCTGACAGAAGCTCACTTCACAGATGGGTCGAACTTGATAAATTAATGCAAGCTGAAAATTTAAAACTACTGCAAAATATAACAATGGGGATTTTATCAGTTTGCTGGGGCTCTTGTAACAAAGTACCATAGGCTATATGGCTTAAAACAACAGAAATTTATTTTCTCACAGTTCTGGAAACTGGACTTCTGAAATCAAAGCGTTAACAGGGCCATGCTCTCTCTGAAGGCTCTAGAAAAGTCTTTGCCTCATTTTAGCTTCAGATTATTGCCAGAAATCCTCTGCATTCCTTGTCTTACAGCTGTGCTGCTTCGATCTCTGCCTCTATAGTCATGTGGCATACTCCGTGTGTGTCTCTAGTGTCCAAAACTCCATCTCCCTTCTCTTATAAAGACACTAGTCACTGGATTAGGATTACACTCATAGGTCTCAAGGGTTGATATTTCAACATATAATTTTGGGGGATGAAATTCAACACACAATGAGTGACACTGGAGGGTGGCGACAAGGGGAATCCTCATGGTGGGAAGAACTTGGGTGAATATATTTTGTCACTTGTCTAGGCAATTGAGGAGACACTTGAAGGAAGTGAGATTAGAAGTTCAGAATCAAAGAGATCTGGAGAGGGGGTGCATATATAGATTTACAGGGGTCAACATTTTGGTGCCTCAAATTAATGTCCACCACAATTGATAAACTTGAAGGACACATTCAAAAACCAGGCAGACAGGATGACTCTTTCAGTTGACATTAGCCAGCTATGTTCTTGACCACCCAGTGTTTGTGGAAGAAGCCATGATGAATACAGTAGCTGTGGTAGCAGGAATGGAAGTTATACATGGGCCCAGAGGATTGAGCTTCCTTTCAAATAGCCGGATCTGCCTTCTACTGATGTTTGAACATCTGAGATTCTCAAAATAGAGATCAATGCTGAGTCCTTGAAAGAGTATTATTGGATCCAAGGAGACTAATTTAATCACTTCATGGCAAAGTAATTATAGGCAGCCCTTGTATCCTTGAGGGCACCATTTCATCCAAAATAGAATTAACTCATGCTTTAGTACTGGTTTGCCTTCCATGTCCAAAGTTTTTCTGAAAGTATTGACATCTAAAACTTATTACACGTGGCATCACTTCAGTCTAAAATATCCATCTTACAGAGAAGGCAGTGTGACAATGAGCACATGACCATGGGATCCACTGAATCTATCCCATAAAATACCATCCAGAATGACTGGCTTAATGGAATGCTGGAATGTCTTATTAAATATTCAACTAAGGCATCATTTCTCACAAAATTTTTCTCAGATTTGAAATATTGTCTGCCAGGATTCCGTGTATGCATTGAACCAATTTCTTGAAATATACCCAATAACTGGAACACGGAAGTTCAGGGACCAAAGAAGA
>RJWJ010030587.1:0-19993 GCA_004363605.1 Indri indri | reverse complement strand
AAAGAAGTCTGTTAAGGAGGTCCATTTATATACTATATGGCAAAAAGAAACCTTAAATATTTAAAATTTTTTAAAAACACTCCACCCTGGTAGCACTTTTTGAAGACACTCCACCCAAAGTAGAGACAACTTCCTCCAGATGCTCCTCAGGTTTCGTCTACCAACACAAGAAGGGATTATAGCGTTTCCCACCGGGCAGAACAGCCAGGATCTGTCCACCCTGGAGGTGGAAACAAGAAAATAAAGAACAAAATGTCAAGTAGTCTGAAATTCTAAAGCTCCTGGTTGCTGCTGGTATTTCATGACAAGAATTAAAGGCTTATCACCTTTTGGCAAAGTAGTAGGAGAAATGACTTGGTCCATCACTCCTTGCTACTTCGACGTCGATGTTGATTTATTCTTGCAAGAAAATTCTACAGTCAAAAAAAACCTCTATTGGAAAAAAGTTCCTCAGCCCTGCCAAAGATGAAGTATTCGCACCAGTTTGAGCCCCACTAGATTCGGGATATGGGTTCTTATTCACGTGTCTCCTCCTCTTCAGAGAGGGAAATGAAATGGAGGCCTATCGATCGGAAGACCTCCCCTGGAGTCCTGCAGTTCTGCAGCACTAGGCCCTGCTGCATCAGCGTCTTGGAACTTACGCTGTCCCTGTGCCCACTGGACAGCAGGTGCTGTGAGAATGTCTCTTCACCTGGTCAGTGGAGTGTACTAGTTTGGGAATACATATTCAGCCATCTCTGTGTTAATGTTTACTGGAATTTCATCTCTGTCAGCTCACGTATCCCAACTTTTTTTCACAGCGGCTGGTGAAGCGAGGCAGGGAAACAGAAGAAATGGGTGACTGTATCAGCTCCTATTCTATATCCCCATTCCAGAAAACCGATGGTCTCCCTGAGGATGGAGACTTCATGAAAAGGCAATCCAATGAGATTGTTATCTAATAGGGTGAACTTTTGAAAATGTAAATTGGGTAACTGCTCTCCAATGGCTCTCTTGTGTCTCTGTCGTTACCATGTCAGAAAAGACCAGGCTTCCCACAGGCTACAGGACAGGGGTGAGAAATGTGTGGGGAAGAGCCAAGCATGGAGCTCACCAGCCTCATCATCTGCCTCAGCTGACACATGAGGAGGCCCAGCCAAGACCTGCAGAGCCGTCCAGCCTAGCCCAGCCCAGACTGGCCCATCTCCAGCCTGGCCCAGGATGCATGAGTAAGCACGACCCGGCCCAGCCAAAACCGGGGACCCCAGCCAATCCACAAAGTCCCTGCTGACAAGATTGAGTTGTTAATTGAGCCGGACAAAGCCTGGGTTCCCCATTGCCTAGGGATCAGCTGCTGTGAGGAAATCTGCATCAGCGGCTGGTATCTCCTGAGTTGATCATTCCAGAGAGAAGCACCCTGATGGGCTTCTGCATCGTCAAACATTTTACCACATACAAGAAGAAAATCAAGTTTTCCTGGTTGGACTGTACACTCTTGAGGTGTGAAGACTTTAAAATTCCATTTATTTCTTCCATCTTTTTTAAAGGTAAAATCGGTGAAGGAAGTTCAAACACTTCCTCTTTAGTCTTTTCCCCACTTGGGTCCAGCCCTTCCCATGTATATTTAAGACTAACCAGACACAAAGAGGCTCTAAGGGTATAAAGTTTTCCCATGTCCTCTCTGGCCAAAGTAAGATCTGGGGCCATAGAATGACACCTGTATTTAAGAGAAAGAGAAGTGGGGCACGGTGGTCCACACCTGTAGTCCCAGCTACTTGGGAGGCTAAGGCAGAAGATTGCTTGAGCCCAGGAGTTCGAGGCTGCAGTGAGCTATGATTGTGCCTGGGAACAGCCACTGCACTCCAGCCTGGGCAACAAAGCAAGACCCCATCCCTAAAAAAAATAAGAAATAAATAAAGATAAATTTTAAAAAGAGAGAGAAGGAAAAGCATTGGCAAGTAATTTACTGTAATTTACTGTAGCATCTCTCCTCCCTCCCCTCCACTCATGTCTCCCAGGCACTGGTTTTGTTCCAGGCAGAATGTGCGCTGGTGCTCTCTGACGGTCTGGGTGGCCACTAGAGTCCTGACAACCTGCAGTGGCTAAGAATAGCCCAGGGGATCCTGGAGGGTCTGTGCATGGCCATGAGCTCAGCGTTGCCCTGGTGCTAGAGGCACGTGCCGGCCATGGCAGCGCCCTCCCTGCGGACTATGAACCAGACCCAGACCCCGTGGGTTGCTGTGGGAGATGGTAGTTATAGTCACGGTCAGATTTTTTTAATAATTAAAGGCCTACCTTATACAAGTAAAGACAAAGTTTCTGTACTTCTGGAGGGAAGACATCAAATTTTTGACAAGTTAAACTTCATTCAAAAAGAATTAGAAGGCCTCGAATCAATGTTAATGGAAGCCAAGTTCAAGAACAAACTATTAGAAACAGAAAAACTGGAGGTCATTAATAAATAGCTGAAAATCTCCAACTCTTTGCTTCGGCTTAATATACATACCTTTACAAAAGTATTTAGCAAAAGTAGATCCACACATTTAGAACAAGCTGAATCTGATATTACAAGAAATATTCGGTCTTTGGAAGATGTGTCAAAACACATCCAATTTCAAGTAGCTACAAGAAAAATAGCCTTCAAACTGTATCAGAAGAATGAAGAATAACTTCAGACAGCACTAAAGGAATGGTTCTGCTGAAAATTCCCACCTTCAGAAAAGTATAAAACTGCTTCCACAAGAAGCTAAAGAAGGCCGGGGCACTCTGACTCTGCAGGAAATGCAGGTGGCTGTGAGGGACACTGTTCTTTTAAAAAGAATTGGCTGTGTCGGAATGAAAGGAAGCTATCAGTGCAGACTGGTTATCTGTGGACGCTTTGAAGACAGTAAAATAGTATTCGATCCTATAAGGATCTTCTCTAGAGCAAGCTATGGTGAAAAAATGTTTCAGAAAGGCAAAAAAATTACACAGTAGTAGCAGTTCCCAAAGTCGTGAAATCAGTACTAAGAATCTGTAAATTCTAGCCTCAGGGATCTTTTATGACCCAGCACTGCGGCCAGCCCCAATACAGACTCCACCAAACTCTCAGGACAAACAGTAATTCAGATACCTGTATTTTGAGTAAAATATGTTGGTGCCACTGAGAAAGTGAAACCCCCTGAGGGAAAAGGTCTTGAATGGCCATTGGACCTGATGACTTCTGTTGCCCAGCAAGATGGAAAGTTACCTTTTGTTTCTCTGGAGGAAGAATTTATTACGGGAGTTTCCAACTATGGTGTAAGTATCAACATTGGATCAGTATGATGTTTTCATAGGCATACTCTATATTTAATTATCCGGATGGTGTCTTATGATGATGGTCTGGGATCAGGAAACGCTTGTTGGCTCTAAAGACCACAGATATAAGCAAGGAAGAATACAGTCCTGTGGGTTTATCAGTGCAATAGCCTGGAAAAAGCACAAGCAATTTGCAAAGTTTAACTGCCACTTTTGACTTTGTATTAACATCTGAGAAATCTTGAATTCTGCAATAAGTGAAAGTCGACGTCATCTGAAAACTCAGCTGTTTTCTAAATATTTCTGTTTTCAATCATCTGTTGAACAATTATGGAAATATGAAGTGATCCCTTGTCTAGAAGAACATGCAGTGTATAAAATATTGATCATTTGTTTTTATATTAAAATGTGTCATATTAAACAATGAAAAAAAGCTAAAGAGCAGATAAAGTGAGCAAACTTATTGATCTGGGGGGAAAGGTTAAAAAAAACCCTCTAGTGCATATGGAACAGTTTTTGAATGCTATAGAAAGTCAGATCAAGCCTGAGGTAACCATCTGCTAAAGAGGACAGATCCGGCTGCCGTTCATGAAGAAGACAACGTGGACAGCAGAATCTTGAAATTGGATATAGCAAATGCACCAGAAAACATGTACTTCTAAAGGATGAATCCAAAGGAGTTCTGAAGAAACTGATGTTGCTGAGTTAAATACAGCTCATCTAGGCCAGGGTAGGCCGGGTGACTGTGCTGGTTTCAGCTGGGCTTATTTTAAAACTTAGTTTCAAAATTCTTTAAGAAAATGAAACCGAATGTACATGAGAAATTAACTGAAGGACATAAAGTAGTTGATGCACTGGAAAACTCTAAGTCTCCAAATGAGAAAGCTTCATTGCAATCAGAAAAGCATAGAAAAGCAGTTAGAAAGGGAGAGGCAAACACTCCAGTGGCAACTTTAAGTCCTTCCTATACCGCATTAAGAAAAAGAAATACATTTTTGCCAAATATCCAATATAAAGAGAATTCACCTTGAAAAGATAGTGGAGAATTCTTCAAAAACAGATGGAAAAATTAATGTCTAAAAAGCTTGGGCCGGGCATGATGGCTTACGCCTCTAATCCCAGCACTCTGGGAGGCTGAGGCAAGAGGATCACTTGAGCTCAGGAGTTAGAGACCAGCCTGAGCAAGAGCGAGACCCCGTCTCTACTAAAAACAGAAAAATTAGCCAGGCGTTGGTGGCACATGCCTGTAGTCCCAGCTACTCAGGGAGCTGAGGCAGGGGGATTGCTTGAGCTCAGGAGTTTGAGGTTGCAGTGAGCTACGACGACACTATACTCTGTATACCATACTCTACCCAGGGTGACAGAGGGAGACTCTGTCTCAAAATACTAAATAAATCACTACATATTATTTTTTAATTTTTTTAAAAAGAGCTGGATATTTCCAAAACATTTTTAAGGAAGAACTTAAATATTTCAAAAAAAGTAACTTTATTCACAAAAAATAACTCAAAATGGATCACAAACCTAAATGTAAAATGCAAAACTATAAAACTCCTAGAAAATAATATAGGAGAAAATCTAGATGACCTTGGGTTTAGCAACAACTTTTTACATCTAACACCAAAGGCACAATCCATGAAAGAA
Source organism: Indri indri (assembly GCA_004363605.1). Classification (NCBI taxonomy): domain Eukaryota; kingdom Metazoa; phylum Chordata; class Mammalia; order Primates; family Indriidae; genus Indri; species Indri indri. The sequence goes on along the minus strand of RJWJ010030587.1, from coordinate 15,091 downwards.
GGATCGATAAAGTGGGCTTCATTAAAATTAAAAATCTCTATTCTGCAAAAGGCAATGTTAAGAGGATGCAAAGACAAGCCACAGACTTGGAGAAAATATTTGCAAAAGACATATATGATAAAGGACTGTCATCTAAAATATACAAAGAACTGTTAAAACTCAACAATAAGGAAACAAACAATCCAGCTAAAAAATGGGCTCGAAATATAACAGACGCCTCACCAAAGAAGATATACAGATGGCAAGTGAGCTTGTGAAAAGATGCTCCATATCATATGTCATCAGGGAAATGCAAATTAAAACAATGATACACCACTACACATCTACTAAAATGGCCGAAATCCAGAACAGTGACAACATCAAATGCAAAAGAGGATGTAGAATAAAAGGATTCTCATTCATTGCGGTGGGACATAAATATGGTACAGCCACTCTGGAAGACAAGCTGGTGGTTTCTTACAAAGCTAAACATACTCTTACCCTATGATTGAGCAATCATGCTTTTTGGTATTTATCCAAAAAAGCTGAAAACTTATGCACAAACAAACCCTGCCCACAGATGTTTATAGCGGCTTTATGCATATTTGCCAAAACTTGGAAACAACCAAGATGTCCTTCAGTGGGTGAATGGATAAATAAACTGTGGTACATCCAGACAATGGAATATTATCCATCACTAAAAAGAAATGAGCAATTATACCATGAAAAGACATGGAGGAAACTTAAATGTATATTCTAAGTGGCAGAAGCCAATCCGGAAAGGTTACATACTGTATAATTCCAACTATGATACAGCATTCTGGAAAAGGCAAAACTATGGAGACAGAAAAAAAGATTGGTGGCTGCCAGAGGTTACAGTGGAGGGAGGGATGAGCGGGAAGAGCACAGAGAATTTTTAGGGCGGAGTGAAATAACCTTGTATGATGCTACAATGGTAGATGCATGTCGTTATAATACATTTGTCAAAACCCATGGAACGTACAACACCAGGAGTGAACCTAATGTCAACTGTGGACTCCGGGTGATAATGATGTGTCAGTGTAGGTTCATCAGTCGCAACAAATGCACCACTCTGGTATGGGATGTTGACAAGGGGGGAGGCTGTGTATGTGTGTTCTCAATTTTATTGTGAACCCAAATCTGCTCTATAAAAAGTCTTTTTTTTTTTTAAAGAAAAAAAAAAGGAAAAGAAAAGTAACCTTACATCACTGATGTGCCCAATGGGACATTTGGAGGAGTCCAAGAGGATTACCAAGATGAACAGACCCCCAAAAAAAGGATGAGTATGAGGCAGTGACGGCACGGGATCCAGGGGCCAGCGCCAGCAAATCAGACGCCGTCCCCCAGCGTCAGGGAACGGAAGCAAGATCCCTCCGTCAGGCCACCTGCATCTCTAAAATACCAAGTCCTCCCCAGGAGCAAGACAGAACGGTATGGGTGCTCCTTGAACTGGGAGACACTTAAGACCTTCTTTCCATTCAGTCTTTCCACCTGAGGGCAGACATGCCACCGTAGGAATGGCACCTGATAGTAAGTGCTAGGAAAACAGCAACAAAAATGGGCAAAAGAGTCACCTGGAAGAGACTAGTCCTATGACAAAGTTTTGTTCAAGGCCAGCCCTCTGCACTATGTACTATCATCGGCCAAGCTGCTCAGGGCATTTCCCACACTATTTTTTTTTAATTTCCTTGCAAAAGAAGAGTGTTATAATTACTTCTGCCCTAAAGATAAGAAGCCTAGACACAAGAAGACTAAGCAGTTTGCCTAGAGTCTAACTATAGTAGGGCAGTAGACGAGGAACAAAAGGCAAGTGGTCTATAACCCAATTATAGACCATCCCTCCAGACATTCTGCTCTCCTAAGGGTACTTGATGAAAAGAAATGCAAAATTATTTTTTGTCTTCTAAACCTGGGAACTTTTGGGGGGACTAGTGCTTTTACCTCAGCATTTAAGATTTAAATATAACATGACAATTGTGTCAAGGCCTACCGGTATCTCCTTAAAAGCATTCTTTTTTATTTTTTTCAATTAATTCTGTTGAGATTTTAGAATTTTTGTTTCAAAATTATATTGGGGAGAGAAAATCCACAAGGTTTTAGGTTATCAGGAAGTAGTCCATGAATAAACGCCTGTGAAAAACCAATGTCTAAAATGATTAGTGTTCTCTGCATAGAAATAGTCAGCATACTGGAAAAAAAAATACTGTTGTAGATTCCTCATTTACTAGATTAAAAATAGCCTTCTTCAGGCTTTCAGAAAAGGAAGGAGAAAAGACTCTGTGACTATTATCATACAGACTTCTAAATCTTGTATATTTTTAATCTAATATCCCAAAATTAAAAAAAAATCAATCAATAGGACACTTGATACTCCAATAGCTTGATAAAATTGCATGAACAGAAATTAAAATCCCAGGCAAAAGAAATGCCAAGAAAGAAATGTATAGCTTTACCTCTGTACTTTGTGGACAATGTGCCACCTATGTAACTTATTTTATAAGAAAATATTTCTAATCACCTACTCTCCCCTGGTATTCCTTGCACAAAAATAGAGCAGCAACAGGAATACACTGGAAACAATTCCCTTATTTAGACCTCATAGTTATAGTCCTTTAACTTACAGGAGGCCTGATAACTATAGAAATCTATTAGTGGTATTTCAATATATGTTAGTATTTTTTATTCAGAAAAAAATTACCCAGGAAACATGATGCTCCTGTTGTTGATTTCCAAAGAGAATTCAGATATTTCTGTAAAAAGGGGGCTATTAAATTTAAGCAGGCCCTGCCTCCATTTGAACTGCGACCTACTCCATGCCACAGATAAATTTAAGACAGAACAACGAAGTGCACTAAGTGGAATAATCAATACAGGATTGATAAAACTATTAACTCCTCTATATTACAGGTCAAGTGTTCGGTTCAAACTCTGACTCAGGCTGGCATCTCCCTTCTCTTTCTCTGGGATGCGGTGCTGTCTCTCTGCTCTCTCTCTCTCCCTGCTCTCTCTCTCCTAAGAAGACAAAATAAACTTTTTTTACTTACATATATATAAAAAAAAACAAACTCCAATTCATTCCTGACAAAAACATTAATTTTCTCTCAGCTTGTGGGTATACAAATTACATTCTCGGAAATTAATCATGATATTGAAATCTCAGATCAAATTAGGGGTAAGGAGTAGAGTACAGAATTTTGCGGGGTCATATGTTCATTCTGTTAAAACAATATTTTACCAACTAAAGTTACATTAGACAAAAACAAAATTTAAAAAGACAGGTGTCACACTTCATCAGATATGTTCAACGATTAGGATACTAAAAGTTTTCTTTTTTTCCAATTATTCATTACATCCTTTGGCACATGGTATTTAATTTCCTAGGTTTTTTTCCCTTTTTTTTTTTTTTTACTAACCTGCCCACTTAAGATTTCATAAGGTAAACCATAGGTTTACAACTCTTACAAATTTGGCAATTAAAATATCTTATGGACCAAAAAAAGCTAAGCATAGAGTAATACACAGAATGATACTTTTGTATTTTTAAAAGCATATATCTTGATTCTTAAATTTCTAAAGCATAAATAGGAGGGTTATGTTACATATTTTTAGCTAATAATAATTTTTGATTAACAATGGTTAGCATAGAGTGGGAGGGGAAGAGAGGAGTATGGCAGGGGAGATTTTTACTCTTCATAATTTCCCTTTGGCATTGTTAGAAACTTGTAATTTTTGTTTGCCTTCTTCTATAAACTTTTTAAAAATTACAAAAAGTTCGAGAAGCACCCGAGAACCTCCACCACTAAGGTTGCCAATCAGTCTCTCCAGTAGAGGGCACGGTAGACTCAACATAGAGAATGTATGCTTGGTTTGACCAGCCGCTCTCAAGATGTGGCTTTGCTGTGCAACTTTTACAACCCACTACATCCTTTCTTCCTCTACCGCAAAATGGAAAATATGCATCATCTTAATGTGGAGCAATCCCATTTACCTAAAAGCCAATTGCACCAAAAAAAAAAGAACCAAAGGGAAGTATCAAACACTGTAGCTTTCGATTTAAATATGTCAGCCTATCTTTAAAGACACATTAACGTGGCAACTTTTTAAGGAAAAGGTTTCTCAGTCCGTAGTAGGTATTGCCTTAATTCTTAATATTACGCATGGATACAAAAATCATAAATTGATTTACATTCAGATTTATCGATGAACCACATAATTGTCAGGAAAAAAATAATTTTCTGCCACCTAACATCACTTGTCAGTCTGAAAGATTTATTAAAAAAACAAATTATAGTAAGCATGAAAACATCTAGAATTATCTATATATCTAAACCATTTGCTTACTGGATATATGTATATTCACTTTAATATATTTAGATGAGTGAATTTCTCTGGCTTGGAGACCTCCGAAAAGTTTAAATGTTAATCAGTTTGCTTACTTTCCTTATTTGTTTATTATCCAGAGTGCATTCATTAAATACCTATCATGAACTTGATATCCTACAAATTTGTCACATTATCCTGATACTTAGTAGTACTTACACATTTATAATCTAATTAACTCTGAGTTCATCCTCTTATTTTTCCATGTTGAATAGCTATGCTTGCCACTTACTTTTTCACATATATGCAAATTAATAATAAGCTTTTGTACAGTACTTTAGAGTTTACAAAAGGCCTTTCACGTAAGAGTCACATAATGTCCTATGAAGCTGATGAGGACATGCTTTATTACAGATGAGAAACCCACTCAAGGAGGTGTAAAGTGACTGTCCCGACAGTTACTTAGCATTTGCTGGTTAAGCCTCAGCTCTAATGAGGGCTCCTGACAAACAGAAGTCCAGCTCTCTCCCTGCCGCCTTTGTCAGAACTCCTGGCCTACTAAAGAACTTCGCTGTCTACCAGTGAATTCTAACGCCCAAGCTGCTAAGTGGAAAATATATTGAGGTGTATATTGGTGAGATAAAGCAAGTGTCTGCCTACTACACATTTAATAAGTATTGAATCATCAGAAAATGCAAATAGATGTAGGAATATTATGCAAAGTTATTTTAGAGATAAAGAGCATATATATGTTCAAGAAAAATTACATTTGTACAGTTCACAAACATGTTTTAAAGTATTCACTACCGAAATCTAAACGATTTTCCTTTCTACAATAAAGTACATGACTGTTCTCTTCAGTGATAACCGCAGATTTTGCTCTCCAAGTCAAACTTGGAGCTCCAACTACTGGCAGGTCATCGTAAGAATATATTACTAGTTCTAATTTTAACAGATCCAATGCAAGGTAAGGGGAACATCTGCAGCTTAGTCAATACCTTGCTGTTAATCCTACTGTCTACTTTAGAGGCTTAATGGGAAACCCACTTGAATATTCCACTAGACGGCTCTGGTCCTGTGTCCCCAGGTGGAATCATTTTGTAATGGAGCTAATCTACTTGTCCTTAGCAATGAAGTCAATTGAAAGCTTGCAGGAGTAGAGATGATATTTGAAGATTTAACAAATGAAACTTATTCAAGGAAACTGTTACCTCTTCCTCCTCCCTTCCCCCTACGTTTTGCCAGTTAGGTGTTCTGGTAAACCCTAAGCCAAGTAAGAATGAATCATGAGGAAATCCTGACTCCTTGCATCTTAGATGATTCCGGTGCATTACAGCTGAGAAATCTCTGCCACCCCACGGACAGATGCAGCCCCGTGCCTAGTAGTGACAGAAGTGGAAACCCAATGAAAGCGCCGTCTTCTGATTAAGTCACTTTCTCCTGTCCCCTCACTGACTAAGCTTCACTCCCCAAAGTACTGCGGGGTGCCCACTCCAGCTGCGGAGCGAGTCACGCCATCCGGCCCTGGGCCGGCCGGGCCGGGTTCCCCTGGTTCACTGTTTCCTTCCGCAACCCAAGGGCAGTCGCAGAGGGGGGCGGGCGGGGGTCCCCGCGCGGCCTCAGCTCACAGAGCCGGTGGTGTCGCGCGAGTCCCGGAGCAGGACTGCAAACGAGAAGCGAGACCCGGGGGGAGGGAGCATGTTCAAGAAAGAGAAGAAAAAGAAAGCCCACTCTTAATTCAAACCGAGGCCACTGCGCTGTGGCGGGCAGCAGGCGACCTTTCCCGCTGGGGCACCGTCGCCCCGTCGGTGTCCGGGACCCGCCAGCACGCGCGAGGGGAGGGCGAGCGCCCGCCGGCCCTCAGAAAAGGTCGCGGCGACGTCGCACACAGAGAGGTCTCTGCTCGCAGCCCCGCCCCACCCGCCGCCGCGATCCGCCGACTGCGCACGAAGCCGGGCCGCGGACGTCAGCAGCGCCCTGGCTTCGAGACCCTGCGGCGGAGGCCGTGACTGCCGCAGGGTGGCTCTGACCCCGCCCCCGACCCCCGCAGCCGGCCAATCCGCGCCCTCTGACGGAGGGGCCGGCGCCCTGTGGCCACGCCTCCGGCCGCGGCCCTCTATAAATGCCGCGCGCACGCTCTCCGGCAAAACGCGGCGTCCGTAGCGCAGGACGGTGATGCAGAGTGCCATGTTCCTGGCTGTCCAGCACGACTGCGGAGCCATGGACGGCGGCGCAGGCAGCGGCCCCAAGAGCGAGGAGAAGCGGGAAAAGATGAAACGAACCCTGTGAGTAGGGCTTTCCTGTCTGTCCCGCGGCCCCCTGCCACCTGGCGCTGCCGGTTTGCTGCAGACGCCGTACTTTCGGGCTGGGCTTTCACGTTAGCAAACTGTAGCCTGCGCCTCTGCAGGAAAACAAAATTGGAAAAGATTAATTTGCTAGGTGAGGCCAAATCTGTATGAAATGTACTTATTTTGTGAGCGAAGGACGCTGGTAGAGTTCAGGAACTGAGGAAAATTCTTGATACGAGGGAGGCGGTAGATGCGCTAGGAAATTGCGGCGTGGCTTTGTGTCCTGAGTTTAAAATGACATCAGGGTCCTGCGGCTGAAGCGCGTCCGCAGCATGCATACGTTGCATGCTGAGTGCTGATCAGCTTACGCAGCTGCTGGGTGACATATTTTTACTGGTTCTGAATACACTCGTTTTAAGTCCATTTTCGTTTAATTAATAGAGTAGCTCTCACCTGGCCACAAATGTGGAACAAAATTGTTCAGCAGCATCTGCCTAAAAGTGGTGTAGGTGAGAAAGGGGGAAGCGCAGAGGAATCAATCACACAGACACTCTTCTTTGTGCAAAGCCTCTGGCGTGGTCCAGAACCTCCTGCTCTTAAGGGTAGGCGAGACATGAGTGTGGGCCAGCTCAAGGCAGTTCCACTGCTGTTGTCGTTTTCATCAAGTGTAAAATATCTCGGAATTGTTATTAACCTTGCAAAGAAATTGCTGTCCTTTGTGGGCCAGAAACAGCATCTGCCTTTTGATCTAAATTCATTAACAATTCATTAAAATACCCTAGTGATTTCAGGTAGTCCTACCCTTAGTTGTAAAACTAGCAGTTATGTTCAGATGAATGTATGAAACTGTTCAGTACATTAGGTTTAAATGTTTAGTGGATAAGACTATTCTTGAAGAGTTCTTTGTCTTATGTGGTTTGTCTCTAGCTATGGGGTGATTTATTTGGTAAAAATGCTTTCAGCTGCAATGTTTCCACTTAGCAATTTTTTTTTTTTTTTTTCAGTTTAAAAGATTGGAAGAACCGTTTGAGCTACTTCTTGCAAAATTCCTCCACTCCTGGGAAGCCCAAAACCAACAAGAAAAACAAACAGCAAACTTTCATTAAGTAAGTTGAGAATCCTGTACTTGCAAATGTGAATATTAGCTGCTAGATTGAAAGGGGAAGGCTGAAGTGCGTAAGCTCACATGCAGAACATCTCTTGCAGGCCTTCTCCTGAGGAGGCACAGCTGTGGTCAGAAGCATTCGATGAGCTGCTAGCCAGTAAATGTAAGTTAACTCTTGAATTTGATCCACTGCTAATGTTGCAAAAGCCTGGAAAGGTCTGCACAACAAAGGAGCAGCTTGCCCAGGGGAATTAGACTGTGCAGTCACTATAGCTATGGGCCTGTTTTTCTCTCCTTCACTTCCCAGAGTTTAACCATGGAAATGCAGGTAGTAGTCACTCCAGGTGGGAAAGAGAAATTAACCTAAAAAAATTAAAGTGGCAATTGCATCTAGTTACGGTTGAGTCAGCTTTTCCATTGCATAGACTGTTTTCAAAAGGCTTAGTTCCCAGAGAATTTATGGCTCCCCTATAAATATTTATTTTGCATTGACAGTGAAGTTAAGTATTTATATTTTGGTAGCAGAATGCCAGCTTAAACATTTTGCCTACTGGCATCTTAGTCTTTAAAGTGCTAAATTCTGAGGATTACAGGTTTGAGCGAAATCTAAAATTGCTGTTATCTAGAAATAAAATATAGGGGAGAAGGTCTAAAAAAAAAAACTAAGATCATTTGGTCACTCAGTTTTTCACATTCTGCATGCCTTTTTTCCTCCCCCTTTCAGATGGTCTTGCTGCATTCAGGGCTTTTTTAAAATCTGAATTCTGTGAAGAAAATATTGAATTCTGGCTGGCCTGTGAAGACTTCAAAAAAACCAAATCACCCCAAAAGCTGTCTTCAAAAGCAAAGAAAATATACACTGACTTCATAGAAAAGGAAGCTCCAAAAGAGGTAAGAAAAAAAGTTCCTCATTTCAGCATAATTTGGAAATCTTTAGAACAGAAGTAAAACAAAAGAATTGAGGAGATGTCAAAGTAGGGGTGGAAGGAGTGGTAAAAAGATTTTTTCCCTATTGTAGCTTTCAGTTAGGTTTCTCCAGTGATGTGGCTGGTAGAGCTAATCACACAGTTTTTATTTTTTGTTTTCAAATATTAAACTTCAATATTAAACTTCAATCTGTAACTCTAAATACTGAATAAATCACTCTTTTCTTTTATTTCAGATAAACATAGACTTTCAAACCAAAACCCTGATTGCTCAGAATATACAAGAGGCTACGAGTGGCTGCTTTACAACTGCCCAGAAAAGGGTATACAGCTTGATGGAGAACAACTCTTATCCCCGTTTCTTGGAGTCAGAATTCTACCAGGACTTGTGTAAAAAGCCTCAGATAACCACAGAGCCCCATGCTACATGAGATGAAAAAGGGAGCCCCAAAATGGGAGGACATTTCATTCTTTTTCCTATGGGGAAAGGCTGTGACCTACCGAAAAGACTGGCCTTGAATTTTTGGCCTGCGTGTTTAGGAAACATCACTCAGAACTATTGATTCAAAGATGGATAGTGAATCAGGAAGCCAGTGGCTGCCTCGGAGAAGCTTGTATCAGAACAGCTTCCCTCACTGTACAGAACACAGGGAGGGAATATGTGTTCTGACTGGTGTCTCACACTGAAAAAGCAGAAATGTGCAATGATTACGATGTAATTCTCTTGGTACAAAGGCATTTAAAATCAATAGGTCTGGGATTATGTGGCCGTAGCTAGCTGGCTGTACATCTTTCCCTACATCAGCCCGTGTTACCATGTAGTGGTTTTAGTTTTAGTTTTTTAGTACTTAGTAACATTAAAATGTTTACTATGTGCAAGGGTAGTGAAGTTCTTATGACCACAGATCATCAGTACTGTTGTCTCCTGAAACACTGAAACTGAAGTGGTCTGTGTTTGTGTTATTAAGTGGTGTGTGAAATAGAATGAGTGCTGTTGTAGAGAAAGCTACAATGTCTGTTATGAGTGCCAAAATCAGTCTTGAAGGCAGCTAAACTTTGAAGTGGTCTTTGAATACTTTTAATAAATTTATTTTGATAAATAACACTGAACACTTGGAATCCAATTGTGATTTGATTTTATTTGATTATTGGTAATTGGAAATTTGGCAGATACAAGGGAAAACATTTTTTTCTAATTATTGTGCAGGTATCGTGCCTGTCCAGTGAGGATTGAAAGTCCTCACAAGTAAGAAATTATAGGGGAGATAATTCTTTTTTTAAAACCTATAAGCATCATGTAGGTCTAAGGAACTCGAATCACATCCTGAGAAGCACCCCCAGTTTAAGCTTTATAGTCTTATAAAACAAAAGAACACTGACCTAAAGCCTTTCATGAGTGTCTACTAGAGACAAGCTAAATATGAGAAGTGAAAGAATGGAGACAAGCACCAAAATTATTCGCATAACTGAAGTGAAAGTGGCAGCCAGGTAAGGTGGCTGTGGGCCTGCCCGCCTCTCTGGGTTTCAGGCTCCCCCACAGGTACAGACACCTGCTTCCAAGATGCATGCCTGACGTTATTCCCTTCCACGAGGAATCATACAAATCTCCGGATTTCCAATTCCCCTGCCTTTACTTGGTTAAGCAAGAGTCTGGTTATGTTACTTTAGGTAACAAAGGCAAAAGGAATACGTTTTTGTTTCTTAGACTTAATCCAGATATGTGCTTTATCCTAGTTGAGAGAGGAAGGTCTTAAATCTGTTATTTTCCAAATTTAGCAGGCTTTTTTAATGTCATTGGTTATGGTTTTAATAAAAATGAGTGGGAACCTTGGAGTGAGAAGTCTTGAGCTCAAGTAATGACTCCCCATGACTCTGTGACCCTGTCTCCTCATTTCATTCCTTCCTAACCATCTCTGCCTTCCGCGAAGTAGTAAGGGGCTTTAGACATTATAAAGCACTAAAAAGTGCATTTATTTCTTATTGGCTAAAAGAAAAATTGACCTCTGGTAGTTTACTGTTTCCATTATCATTACTCTACCTTTCACCTTAACCAGTTTCTGGCTCCGACAGGCACACACTCCATGAGAGACTGCCTCGACCACTCCTGTGTCATCAGCAGCCAGAAGAGTAATAGGTGCTCCATAAATACTGGTAGAATACATGAATTCTGAACGGTCAGTGAAACAGTATTTCCTTAGAGAATAAATATGTCAGGTCTGCAGAATCCTTAATTCAGAGAGCTTTTGACCAACAGAAACTCAGGAGTCATGCCACATATCATCCAATTTGTCAGCAAGTCCTATCTATTTTACTTCAAATCTCTGTCCAGCTGAATCTGTCACCACCCCGAGCAAAGACACCACCATCTGATGCCTGGTTTACTGCAACAGTCTCAAGTCACCTCCCTGAACTCACTCTTCTCCCACTCCCACCTCAATGTGTTCCCTGCTTTTTCACTCTAGCGATCCTACCAAGGCATAAACCTGGTCTTGTCTCCTGTTGCTCATAAGCCCTTGACAGCTTCCCAGTTAGGATATAGGCAGCATCCCTAACACGGCCTAGCACCTGCACGGCCTGACCCCTGCTTCCGTCCCACCCTCGTCTCCCCCAGCTCTTTCTGCTGGCCACGCAGGCCTCCTCTCCTCCCCTTGCAGCTGCCTGCTCCTGGCCTCACGGGGCCTTTGCACCCAATAGTTCTGCACGGAATTCAATTTCAGCTCTTATCATTTACCTATCAGTGCAATTGCCACTTCCTCAGGGAATCCTGCCCTGCCCTTACCTAACTCAGATCCCCTTTTAGACGTTCTCATAGCACCAGATTCTCTAATTTAGAAAACTTACAAGTTTTCATTAATTTGTCTGATTATTTGGTAATTCTATGTCTTCTCTCACTAGATTGTGGGTGCCACAATTCGAGGCCCCTTTGCCTGATTTTCTGCTCATAGCTGAATCCCAACACCTAGCACAGTGCCTGGTGTACACACTAGGAGCTGCATAAATAATTGTGGAATGAATTAATGAGTATTAAAAGATCTTGTAAACTAATTTTGATGAAACAAGAAGCATCGGCTGGGCGTGGCGGCTCATGCCTGTAGTCCTACGCGTTGGAGAGGCTGAGGTGGGAGGATCGCTCGAGGCCAGGAGTTCGAGGCTGCGGTGAGCTGTGATCACCCCTGTGAATGGCCACTGCGCTGCAGCCTGGGCAACATCTCCAGACCCTGCCTCGCACAAAAAGAAAACGAAAAAGAAACAAAAAGCATCTTCCAATACACAAGAAAATAAGAAAAAGATTTTAAAAGGTTTACTGGCTCAAACGTCTGAAAATATCTGTAGAACTTCTTCCTTTGGCAATCAAAATAAATACCTCTTACTAGCCATATTCACTGTGACTTTTGACGTTTAATAGAAGGAGAAGCCAGATTATAGTAACAAAAAGCCATGATTTGACTTTCAGGGCTGCTAAAAGTACAGGATTTATTTGGGGAGTATTTTTCAATGTTCTAGCGTGGAACAAACTGAAATAGATTTAAGATAAGAAACCACATACCTCCACAAATAAATGTTACTTAATGTTCCAGTTTCCCGGAGTTCACACATTCAGGAGCCACAGTCCATTCATTTTGCTAATATTTCATTGCTCCTATATTTTAAGCCCAAAAATATTTCAAATATATTAATTTCACACAGTCACACTGGAAAAAAATAAATATTGTATATTATCTGTTATGTGAACATAGGGAGGTAATAAATGAGTTTTCATAAAGTTACTTAAAGCAATCACCCAAAATTTCATAGGAAACAGGTCTTTGGTAGAGCTGTTGTTGTTGTTGTTTAACCACAATATTTGATCATGTATGGTAGCGTCTCTCACCTTGCGGGTTTGGAGAGTGAAGAAGCGGCGGCTGTGAATCTCTCTGTGTCGCGAGGTGCCGTAGATGGGAATGCGCTGTGCATCGGGGCAGCATGGAGACCAGGAGATGCCTGCCCGGTGCCAGGCACTGAGCTATTTCTGTCTTCATTTTCCTGTGCTAGCCCCAAATAGCAGCTCAGAGGAGTCTGACTTTATAGAGAGTGTTACCATTACTGAAGGTGAACTTTGACATGTAAAGAGATCCCCAAATCTGGCTTAGATGCCTTTTGACAACTTTAGAAAACCAAAGGAAAGCAGATGAGTTTTATCTAATTTTTGACATCTTGGCTAAGGAACAGCTTGGAGTTGCTTGAGGTGATGATAACAACCCAAAGAGCCTCTCCTGTGGCTTGAAGGATAAAATAAAGGAACCTCCAGGAGTAAGAAGTAGATTCTAGTCTAAGGCAACAGGATTAAACAAAGGCCCGATAGTAACCATTTTTGGCCCAAGTCCAGCATGGCCAGACCATCCAACATGTGAAGGATGACGTGTTGGATGAGAGTGGAAGTGTAGCCCAGGACCAGGTGGTAGAGAGCCTCAAATACAAAGGTCGGGATTTTATTCTGAGGAAATAGGGTACAAATCTCAGCTGAAATTTACAAAAATAACTTGAGCAGCAACATGAAGGATGGATTGGAGGCAGGGGAGATGGCAATAATAACTCAGATGAGAAATGCCATATGCCTGAACCAGGATGGTGTCACCAAATAATTCAGTAAAACATAATAGTAAACTATACATCACCCACTCTGTGCAGAACCCTGATCTAAGCCACACAGAGAATATATCCAAAACATGTGACACACATTCCCTGTCCTCCAAGCAGTACCAATTAGGTAGCTGATGAAATAATTATACAAAGGTAAAATACCAGGTGAGTTATAATTGCTGATTAATAATCAAAATAGAAGTGCAGATATCTTTGTCTGGAATAAATCAAGAAACACTCAAAGTGGAGTGGCATTTTTGATGGCACTTAACAAATGGGTAGGACTTGATAAAGATAAAGGGGAGAGTATTTAGGGTGGGGAAACCATCTAAATAAAGGCAAAGGGGAAAATAGGATTATACCTTGCATTGTGCTATGATATTTTTGTAGACAGGCATTTTTACTGGGATATATATTTTAAAACTATTCCATTGACTCATTCTTAAATACTTTATGAAGGGCTTCTCTGGGCAAAGAGGGTGTAAAAGAGTAGAAGAAACGGCCCATCTCTTGAGAAAGGAAGGAACGGAAAGGATGGAAGTTCAAAACCGCGACTGAAAGGTGCACTTAATCTTTTTAAAAAATAGATTTCCATAAGATCATCGCCATAAAGTATCAAGCTTTACAAATCACAGCAGCTTTCCTTGTCCTGCTACAGCCAGGTGTTTACTCACCCCTGTCATTGTTCTCTCACGCAGACCTCAACAGGACTCAGACCCTATGTCCTACTTCCAGTCTAGTCCCTGAATTGCTGCTTGAACATTAATTTCCCCACATTACTCTTATGCCCAGACAAGTATATAAACTTCCTGGTATCTCGCAGATCAAAGTAAACTCCTGTGCCTACAGTTAAAAATTCTCTATAATTTGTTTAGTTTTGTTTTATTTTTTTTATTTCCGCTCATTCAAGCTATTTCCCACTACTGACAAGAAACTGATAGTGGTTTTTCTTACTATCCCTGAGACATTATTCTCCTATTATTATATCAAAAATTTCCCCTTGCTTAAACCGTTCTCTTCCCTTAAATTTTAGTCATTTTTCAAAGCTCGGATCAAGTTTCACCTCCATGAAATATTCCCAAGGGTGTGCCAGTCTCTTCTCCGAAATACATGGTCAATAACTGTACCATTCTGACTTATTCTACTTAATTTTCAGAGTAACTTAATAAAGTTCCACTCATGGAAGATAGTACCCACTCCTCATTCATGATCTGATTGATTCATTGGTTGATTGATTCACAAACTCTTAAGTAAAAATGCATGCAGTGATATAAATGATTTCATTTAAATATGGTAAACTCATTTGCAAAAAATAACCGGTTTTTCAGGAGTCTACATAGTCTTCCATTTTGACTCTACATTTTTGCCTTGCAAATGTATATTAATAGTAAAACTAAACTATGTGGATCTTGGATAAGGTCCTAATGTCAGGTTTTCTCAAATTCCAAATTAATCTTATATTCATATGGTTTAAAAAGTGCACTGACCTATATGGAAACTTCCCTTAGGAGTGACGCTGTATGTTTATTTAGCTCGTGCATATCTTAGACATATACAGACGTCACACCAATATCAAAATAATGAAAAAGAGAAATGGGCCAAAAAAGGAGTGTGAAAAGAACTATTTCCTGCTGTCAACTTCAGGGTAAGGAGGGACTTGATACTTTTAAAAATACATTTGCAACTTTCAGTACAATAGGCCTATTCCCATCTCCATCCCAAATTACTCTTCCAGGTAGTTTCAGAATGCAGCCACATGGAATCTACAATGAGTACATTTTGAAACTGCACTATTGGAAGAACTAAGAAAAATACCCAGTTTATGTGAGCCA